>OZ023143.1:18219772-18231501 GCA_963675895.2 Styela plicata | reverse complement strand
AATAAATAAGAAAATTCCACAATCGTGAAATCGGAGAAATATTTTGTAGATTGTAAGCCAGATTTATAATTAAAAATAAATTATTTTATCATCAATAATATATTGTTTAAAATACCTTTCTGAAGAATCTAAACTTAACAAGTTGAACACAAATTACCATTAAATTTTTCAAATCCAATCTAATCCAACCTTTAATTATCGACCAAGGAAATTTTAAAATTTCACATTTCATAGTACATTTTCACGTTGTGATATTGTTTTGCGCTATTGTGAAAACCCCTCTCGACGCCTCGGTTCTATTAATGTTCACGACAAGACGTCTTGTGTGATATGAGGTCCTGATAATGGGCGATTGGCCAATCTCACTGGGCAACGATTAATTGTTGTTTTAATGTTTGCGCAAAATAAACAACATAGTATTGGAAGGCAATGTTATAAAATAAATGTGTATCTCTATACATAATAATAACAACATGAAATGGCCCGTTTAAATCAGAACCCTTCGAAGTCTTCGTCCTCGGTGTCTGAGGAAAATGGATCACACGAAGGTGATTGGTTACACACCTGGAAAAAACGATGGTTTTGATGCTACGGTCCATGCGCGTTTGGGTTAATATATTGCGGTACCGGTAGCGTACGATAAGGCGCAGCATGCATTTCCGTTTTTGAGGAGCATTCACGGACGAACTTGAGTGCTGATAACTTCAGTTATCTTTGCGACCATTACTCTGTTGCGTCATATTTGTGTACAAAATGGTAAAATCTTGGGAAAATGACCTATTGCGATTATTAGTAAGGAAGTACTTATAGTCCGCAAAATACGGTATCATGTCAAAGCAATTCATGTAAGCGCCGAAGTGATGGATATTTTGTTATTCTCCAGGGCAAACAGACATCACTCGAAGCACGATATTATAGTGTTCCATTTTCTGTATAAAATGTTTTTAGGTTGAGCTACAGGTGCTGGTTTTACATGTTGTTGTTCTTTACAACAATATTACTTGGTTATTTGAGGTGCTGATTCTAAGCAAACAAATTGCGACATAAAAATATACTCATCTATTATTTAACCTGTATCGTCAGCTTGCAGTTTGTTTATACTGCTTGGGTGCCCTGGTAGCTCAATCGGTAAAAGCGTTGAAAATAAGCTTCGAGCTACGCACATCTGATCGCCATGACGCGAGTTCGAATCCCGTGAGGGAAGCATGATTATACGCAAAAGGTAATGATCTTTTTGACGTAAAAGAATTCCATTATGAGTAGTTCAGACGACATTAATATTTCCACGCCCATGCAAAAGCGGAAACGATTGTTTGGTATGGTTCGATTTATGTTTTTAGCAAGGGCGACACGCTACAGCTGACAATTGATATGTAATTGATGGCGGTTTAAGTGCCTCCCTGGCTGACCGAAAAAAATGCTGAATGTTCAAGTGCTTTAAAATGAAGGATATCCCCATTTTTTGTTTGTTTAGCTACGGACTTGAAAATCTTTCAATACTTCTTCGTACATATTTGCATCACTTTCTTTACCTTGATTTACGACAAAATGCCAGTTCGAACAAAATTTTTATTCCTGTGGCTGCGACGTCATGATTTGTAACAATAAATTTCAAATTTTGCTTTCAAAGTTTCAAAGATGTCACTGGCAGTAAACTCCACCTAAAGTCTTTTGTTTGCCCGTTACCTATACTATAACCGTAGAGCAACATAGTCAGAATATCAAATAGATTGCATTAAAAAACGGGTTCTTGTCCAAACTTACTACCTGCCTAAACATTTGTTCGTGCCATTGAAATCCAGTATAATATTGAAATTTTTAAAATGAAAATTTTGTTAATGCTAAATTGACTCAGAGTATTGGGAATGAGAAAATTCATTTCCCGGGAAATTTCAATATTAGTCCAATTCAACCTCACTTCATCTTCCATTGAGTTTTTCATATTTTCCCCTGCGTACCTTTTAATCTTGATTGCGATCGGTGTAGGGTTTTAGAATCGGCGAATTTCAACGTATTAACGACAAGAGGGAAGAACGGCAACATATTTAAGGCGCTGTACCTTTCACGAGTATTTTTAGCACGCCATCAATGCGGGATTTTTCTCTCATGATTTGGCTGGCCAATTTCAAGTCTTGATACATCATTTTGGAGTATTCTGCAAGTAGTATTTGGAGTATTATACTGTAAACGTGTGGTTGTTTAAAACTGCCTAACATACTTCCTGCAAAACGCAATAGACGACAAAAAGGAAGCAACACTTCTCGTAGGATCTTAGTTTTTTAGCGGTTCATTCCATATCAGATAACTTCCAAGTAGAGTGCAGTTGCTGAAACTACAGTCGTAGTAGCTTCCCACCGTATTAGTGGCGGTTATTAGGGCACAGTTGCTGAAACCACATTCGATACTATATGAGTGGCTGTTATTTGGTTCCATTTAGGTGCTGCATCCGACTTCGCATATTTAGTGAACTCCAATAATAAAAATCCATCGCGAACATTGGGCTGTTTCTTCACGATACGATGAAACAGATACTTTTTATCCCATTTTTGGTATGTCATACGTGCATGTCATGATGACGTCATAATTTCATCACCATTTTTTTTCTAAATTCTGCATCGATTACCATTCGCTCAAAAGATCACTACAAGCCACCTTTGCCAGGAGAATTGGGTCTTACGACTCGGCAACCGATTTTAATACATTGATTGGGCCGGTCTAGTAGCGCTAAAAATACGAAGACCCCTAAGCAATTTGCCACAAAATATACCGCTATTTTTGTCGTGTAATTCTCTACGGCGCTTCTCGGCTAACCGACATTGTTTTCAGCGTAATTCACGGGGGAGTATTTACAATAGATAATTGGGAAATATTAGCCTGTTTTGTAACCCGTTTTTAAAACAAAAACATTATGGCGTCATATAGTGACGTCAGATCTTGGGACCGATCAAAATATACCTAGAGTATCAAATCTCAAAATATCGTGCTTTAATAAGGCTAATGTTTCGACTTAACAAACCCTACTAAAAGGGAAGTGCATAATTATACTTGTGATTTTATACTAGAAAAACACATACCACCTCCGTCAAAAATGTGGAAAGGTGTTTCATAGGGTATTGATATTGTGAGATCACACACGAGGATCCATACTGAAGAAAAAAACAATTGCAACGAATGTGGAGCAGCATTTGCCGAGAAAAATGAGTCACATGAGGACTCATACTGGAGAAAAACCATATACAATTGTAATGAATGTGGGAAATCATTTGTCCAGAAGAATGGATTACAAAGTCACATGGGGATATAGCCATATTCCTTTCAAGTTTGTTTCGCATAAATGTATAATACATCGCAAGTCTGGACCTGTAGGTACGGACTTCAGAATTGTCCTGTTAGTATTTACTGACTTGTAGTAAGAGGGCGACCACATAAAGGATGCGTTAAAAGACAGTGGGCTGATGGTTTTTAATGTTGCCCAGGGCTGATACCACTACTCGAGTTCAGGTCCGTGTCGGTTCTGTTCAGGTGGGCCGTGTGTTTTAGAGGGCATGGTGTGGCTGCTTGGTATTTTTTAACTTGGGTGCGGCTATTGCGGGTTTATGGCACCGGTACGGGCGTCAGAGGGTTGTGGTGTTTTTTTTGGTGGGTAGCTGTGTGTAGGGTTTTTTTTATAAGGGATCTGGGTATGTACGGGTGGGGTGGGTAGGGGTGGGTGGGGGGGGGGGGGGGGGGGGTTGGTGGGTTTGGGGGGTGGGGGGGGTGTAATGGGAAGGGTTTGATTGCGGTGGTGTTGCGCCCCACCGGTTTGGAGTTGGGAGTATTACTGCACTGCTTCGATCTCATATCCGCGATTGTAGGTAAGGCCTTATAAACAGAGAGACGATATGTAATGTAGGTTCGGGCTTTATCAATCAATCATATTTTCGTCTTCCTGTGCGTCGGTATTGCACGGCGAATAACAAGGAAGACTATAGAACGCCACGCAGTGTTTTTTTAGATGGTTGTCAAGTCAGACGGGGTGCGGTTTATGCGATCGGATGTTGTAACTTGATGGGGTATGTTGCATGGGGGGCTGGAAGGACCGTGGGTGTTTTTCCAGGTATTGGTCCTATTATCACTTATTCCGATTTCTTTGCTATTGTGCGGTATCGTTGATTCCCTTTGGGAGCTGCTTCCCTGGATTTGACGTGTATTTTGTCATGATAGAATATATATTATATAGTTGTGATTAAGTGCTCTATGAACGGATGACGTGATGAGTGGAGTTTGGTGTATGGGTTGTTGGTTAGTGTGGGCGGCTGGGTAAGGTTTCGTGAAGGTCTTCGTTTATATTTAGAGAAATCGCTATTATTTGAACGAATATAATTTTTATTTTTTTTTTTAATTTTAGTAAGTGCTTTGAGGTTTTTTTATTTTTTTTTTTTTATATTTTTTTTTTTTTTGTATTTTTTTTTTTGTTTTTTTTTTTTTTATAATTTAATTTTTTTTTTTTTTTTTGTTTTTTTTTTTTTTTTTTTTTTTTTTTTTTTTTTTTTTTTTTTTTTGACTTTATATTTATTTTTTTTTTTTTTTTTTTTGTTTTTTTATTTTTTTTTTTTTTTTTTTGTGGTATTTTTTTTACGGATTTTATAAAAGGGCATTTTTTTTTTTTTTTTAATTTTTTTTTTTTTTTTTTTTTTTTTTTAGGTTTTTTTTTTTTTTATTTTTTTTTTATATTTTTTTTTTTTTTTTTTTTTTTTTTTTTTTAAAGTTTTTTTTTTTGTTTTTTATATTTTTTTTTATTTTGATTTGTATGTTTTTAACATTATTTTTTTTTTTTTGCGATCGACTTTTTTTTTTTTTTCGACTTTTCTCCACAGTTTTATTTTTTTTTCATTTATTATTTTTATTTTTTGTTTAATTTTTTTGAAGAATTTTAGATTTTATTTTTTTTTTTTTTTTTTGAAAGTAATTTAATTTTTTTAAATTTAAATTTGTTTTTGCTTATTTGTTTAGTTATTTTTGTTTTTTGAAAAGATAAATGCTATTTTAAAATTTAGTTGGTGATTTCTTCTTAATGATTTGTTTGATTTTTTGTTTAATTTTATTTTTTTATTAAAAGATTTTTTTTTTTCGGTTTAGATTATGTTTTTACTAACTTTTTTTTTTTTTTCGTATTTTTTTTTTATTCGATCTGATTTTTTTTTTAAATTTTTTTTTTTTTTTATTTAAAAAGTATAAATTATTTTTTTTTTTTTTTTTTAAATTTTTTTTTTTTTAAACATTTTTTTAAAAACTTTTTATTTTTTTCCTCCAATAATTTTTATTATTTTTTTATTTTTTATACGTATATTTTTTTTATTTAATTTTTTTCTTTGATATATTTTTTTTTAATTTTTCCTTTTTTTCTTTTTATTATAAAATCTGAGATTTTTTTTTTTTTTTTTTTTTTTTTTGTTTAGCACAGCTATTTTATTATTTTTTTTTGTTATTTATTTTAAAGTTATCAAAATTTTTTTTAGATTTTTATTTTTATTTTTTTTATATTCTTCATTTTTTTTTTGTATTATTTTAAAAAATATTTTTTATTTTTTTTTTTTTTTTTTTTCATTTTTTTTTATTTTATTTTTTTTTGATTTTTAATTTTTTTTTTTTTTTAATTTTTTTTTTTTTTTTTTTTTTTTTTTTGTTATTTTACTTTATTTTAATTTATT
Organism: Styela plicata; assembly: GCA_963675895.2. NCBI lineage: Eukaryota > Metazoa > Chordata > Ascidiacea > Stolidobranchia > Styelidae > Styela > Styela plicata. Next base: position 18,225,811 of record OZ023143.1, on the reverse strand, counting down.
TTTTTTAATTTTTTTTTTTTATTACAAACTTTATTATCTTTTGGCGAATTTAAGGGATTTTTTTTTTTTATTTTATTTTTTTTTTTTTTTTTTTTATTTTTTTATTTGATATTATATTTTTTATAATGAATTTTTATTTTTTTGTTTTTTATTTTTTTTTTATGTTTTGTTTATTTTTATTTTTTTTTAAATTTTATTTTTATTTTTTTTTATTAATTGTTTATTAATTTTTTTTTTTTTAACTAATTTTTATTTTTTTTTTTTTTATTTTTTTTTTGTTTTTAAATTTTTTATTTTTTTTTTTTTAAAAATTTTGTTTTTTTTTTTGTTATTAATATTTTTTTTGTTTATTTCAAAGTAAAATTTTTTTTATTTTTTTCTATGTTTTTTTTTTATTTTATTTTATTTATTTACATTAATTTTTTTTTTTAAATTTTTTTCATATGTTTTTTTTTTTTTATTTTATTTTTTTGTTTTTTGCTTTTTTTTTCTAAGTGAATTTTTTTTTGTTTTATTATTTTTTTTTAATCTTTTTTTTTTTTTTATTTTAATTTTATTTTTACTTATTTTTTTTTTTATTGATTTTTTACTTTTTTTTCTTTAATCGATTATTTTTTTTTATTAAATTGGATTTTTTATATTTTTTTTTAATTTTTTTTTCTATTATTAAATTTATTTGTTTTTTTTTTTTATTTATTTTTTTTGAGTTTTATTATTATAATTTTTTATTATTTTAAGATTTTTTTTTTTTTTCTTTATATTAATTTTTTTTTTTTGGTATTATTTTTTAATTATTTTTTTTTTTTTTCACCATTTTTTTTTTTTATTTTTTAAAGTTTGTTTTTTTGAAGAGTTTTTTTTTTATTTTGTTTTTAATTTTTTTGGGGAACTTATATTTTAGAGTTTTTATTTTTTATTTCTTTTTATTTAAAATATTATATTTTTTATTAATTGTTTTTTTTATTTTTTCTTTTTTTATTTTATTATCGATTTAAAATGGTGTATCGTTTTTATTTTTATACTATATTTTTTTTTTATTTTATTTTTTTTTTTGGTTTTAGATTTATTTTTTATCGCATATATTTATTTTTTTCATTTGTTTTTTGTTTGTTGTAATTTTTAGTATTTTTGTTAATAATGAAAGATTTTAAATGATATTATTCTATATAATATATATAATTTTCCACAATTTTTTTTTTTTGTTTGTCTTTTTTATAACGATTAACTTTATTCTTTAGTTTAAAGTTATTTTTCTCCATTTTTTTTATCTTAAATCTTTTTATAATTTATTTTATTATCTATTCCATTATTTTTTTAAACTATGTTTATTATAGATGTATTTTTGTCTTCTATTAATTTTCATTAATTTTGTAACGCTATTCCTTTTTAAAGTAACAGATTTATCGTAGTTTTTTATCTTTTTTTAAATTCATTTACTTTTTTTATTTATTAATCTTTTTTTTTTATCTATTGATTATTTTTTTTTGTTTTTTTTTTGGTTATCTTCTTTTTTATTTTTTTTTGTTATCACTTTTGTTATTATTATTGTTATTTTTTTTGATCAGTATTTTTAACTTTGTTGTTTTTCTTTCTCCTTTTTGTTTTTATATGTTTTTATTATCACTTAATTTATTAAAACTAGTTTTATGTTTATTTATTTTGTTATATTTACCATTCATATTATGTTTTATTTTTATAATTATTATTTCTATTGTTTTTTTTGTTTTTTTTTTATGAAGTTTTATTTTATTTTTAATGGTTTTCAACGGCTTTATTTATTTTTTTGTTCTTTGTTTTCGATTTTTTTTATTTTTTTTTTGTTTACGTATTTTTTCATTTCTTTCGATTATTCTTTTTTTTTTTTTCCCTATTAATTTTATTTTTTATTAGTTTTGTTTTTTTTTATATATGTGTTTGTCAAATTTCCTTTTTCTCTTAATTTATATTTTTTTGTTCTTTTAAATCATTTTATATTTTTCATTAAATGTTTTCATACTTTACATATATTTTATTTAATTTAAAATTATATGTTTAATGCATTTTTTATTTTAAAAATTTATTGTTTAATAAATTATTTTTAATGTTTAACTTCATTGATTTTTATTCCAAAAATATTATCTTGGTCTTTTTTTATTTTTTTGTTTATTTGTATTTTTATTTTAAGGGTTTTTATTTTAATAAGTTATAATCGGTTGTGGTTAATATTTTGGTTTTTCTTTTTATTTAATATTTACTATTTTTTATATTTATTTTTTATGTTCTATTAATTTTTTTTTTAAATTAAATTTTGTCTTTTTATATTAGATATATTAGCTATGAAATTTTTTATTTCTTTTCTTATATTTATTAATTTTTTTTTTTTTTTTTTGTTATTAAATTTCTTTTTATATTATTGACTTATCTTTATATTTTTTTTATTTACTTTAATTAATATACCTAATTTTTAAAAATGTTTTCATTTTATGGGGTTTATTTATCTTTGTGTTTTGTTTATTTAAAATGGTCCATTGTTTTTTTTTACAATTAGTTTAATTTTTTCTTTTGGTATATTTATAAAAACTATTTTTGTTTGTATTTTTTAATTTTTTTTATTTTATTTTATATCATTATTTTATTTTCTTTTTCCTGTTATTATATTTTTTAGATAGGTGAGTTTGCCGGAAAAAAAAAATTTTTTTCGAATTTATTAAATTTTTTTTTTTTATTGTTTAATTTTTTTAGTTTTTAATTTTTTTTTTTTAATATTTTATTTTTTAATTTTTATTTGTTCCCGTTATATCATGTTTACTAACCTTTTCTTTTTTTTAGGTGAATATTTTTTTTTTTTTGTTTTTTTATTATAGTTTTTTTTAAATATTTTTAATTTTTCTGTTTTTTATTTTTATTTTTTGTTTATTATTAATTAGTTTTTTTTTTATTAATTTTTTTTTATTTTTTTGATTTTTGTATTTTTTTTTTTTTTTTTTTTATTAAGATTTTTATTTAATAAATTTCTTTATTAAAATATAGTTTATTTCATTTAAGTTTTTTATTATAAATTTATGTTTTTTGGATTTTAATATATGTATTGAGTTTTTTTATATGTTTTTCTTAATTTATTTATTTTTCCTATTTTCTTTTTGTATGATTTAAAAGATTACATTTTGTTGTATTTTTTTTTTAACTTTATTATAAATCTAAATAAAAACAATAACTGTAAATCATTCATTTTATATTCGGTTATAACTTTAGGATACATAAGTTAATATATTTTGTTAGTTTTTGGATTTAACTATATTTATAACAATTTTTGAAAATAAATGATATTATGGTGCATTATAAGTCTATTTATTCTAATTGAGTGCATTAATAAATTTTTTGAAGTTAAATATTTATTAGAAATGAATTAAGAATTAATTTTATACTGTTTTTTTATTTTTATTTTATTTTAATTTTTAATTGAATTTGGCATATTTTTAATTTGATATTATTTAGTCAATACACGTTGATTTTTTTTTTTGATATTTTTTATCAAGTTTTATAATGTTTTTTTTATATTTTATTTGTTATTTGAATTAATTTTGTTTGTATACCGTTTGAAATAAGTTAATTTATTGTTTTATTTTTTTTATTTGTTATTTATCTAATGATTTATTTGTATTTTTATATTATTATTTTTGAATTTAATGATATTTTGTTTAAATTATATTTTTTTTTTTTGTTCATTTTTTTCGTTTGTTTTATTTTATTTTTATATTTTGTATTAATTACTTTGCTAGATTATTTTTGTTTATTTTTTTGTTACTTTATTTTTTATTTTTTTTTTTTATTTGTTTTTTTTTGTTGTTCTCAAGTTTTATTTATTCGCATTTTTTTTATTCTTTTTTTTTTTTTTAATTTTTATGTATTTTATTTTTTTTTTTTTATTTTTTTTTTTTTGTTTATTAAAACTTATTATTTTATTTTGATTTTTAAGCTCTATGTTTATATTTTATTTTATTTGTTTATTCTTTTTAATCATGTATTTTTTATAATAAATATTTTATTTATTTATTTTCTTTTTATATGAAATGATTTTTAATTATTTTGTTTTATATTTTTTAATACCTTTCTATTTTGTTTTGTTTATAGTATAGTTTTTTTTATTGCGTTTTTTTTTTTTTATTTTTTGTTAACTAGTTGTTGATTTTGGCGTTTTAGGTAGAATTAGGTTATTACTAGTTTATTTTTGTTGTCTATTTTTATTGTTAGAAATTTTTTATAGTGGGTTGGTATGGGATGGTTTGGGGGGGGTACCCAGAGGAGATTGGGGGACGTGTAGGTGGTGTGTGGAGTTTTGTGTTTGGGTTGGGCTGAGCTCTGCGGGTACTGATTTGGAATGATTTCACACGGGAGGGTCTATAGGGGTGGCTGTGGTAGGGGTCCATGGTTAGGTAGCATTATGGGAGAAAACAACCATGGGCCAAGTTGCCATTTGAGGGAAGAGTAAATATCATATTATGAGACTATATAAGAGGAAGGTTTCTGCGGAAGGAAGCGACTGATACCGAATAGGGCTGTGTGTGATTTCATGATGTGACGTGCATGTCTTTTGACCTTGCCGATTGTCAATTAACAAAAATTAATGGATTTCAAGCCACTTGGTGTGCGCACTACACGAGTAGACTCGTGTAAGTGGGGTAGGCCCAGAATGTGTAGAAAATTTGGGTAAGATCGTCACATGTGGTTGTCTGGAAAATTGAAATGTAAGTGGTTATCGTGGTGATGTGTTTTATTATCCCAGCCGCACGGAACAATTTGGAGGCTTTGGTTCTTATGGATGGAAAAGCTTTCTGATATGAGAGTATCAAACGTTGCATTGTTACTTCACAATAATCATACCAGAAACATGGTAGAACTGACTGCGAATCTAGTCTCGAATTACACACACCAAACCCCTAACGCGGAATCAACGGCGCCATAATTCAATCGCTCGCCATCGATAAAAAGATATGGGCTGGAGAAGTTAAAATACCGCAGTGCAATTCTGCCAAAAAGAATTAATTGCACTGTTGAAGGTAGTCCTTTCACCAGTCCAAAAAACTCGATGTAGAGGTATATGAAGAAAAAATGGGAAGTGTAAATTAGAGTTTTTATCGGCAGATAATTAAGGCAGGTTACGCCCCTGAGAAATTGGTCCTCCAAAACTTGGGACAGGTGTAGTGCGAGCAGGCTGTTCCACCTGCTTTTTTTTTCTTTGTTTTTGCAATCGTTGGATGTTATCAAATGTTACCAAGTTGTCAAGTTATGAATGGGGCATGGTCCTAGAAACTGTTATTTATTGCCTACAGCTAGTGAGCTATGATTCCGCGATACTGTGGTACAACCTGGGCTGGTGCATATAGACTGGGGGGTATGATGGTGCAAGGATTCGTTTATGAACTGAATGGGTCTCAGCCGCGTGGTAAAGGTATTTGTTAAAGATCTGTTATTGAGAGATTATCTTTTTAAAATGAATCGATAACAACCCATAGTAAAAGGTTTACTGATAATCATGTGTAATGCCTTGTCGAATAGTATAGTGATATACTAGGCGACATCACTTTGCTTTCGTTTAAGCGCCAAAAGATTTGTATAATTTTAAAAGCATTAACCCAGTTACGATATCAATACTTTAATTTCAATTCTGTGAAATGATGAATTATTACATTTCATAAATTCTTTTTATTGAAATTCGCTTTCAGAATCCGCACCTAAAAGGAACCCTTCAACGACCACCAAAATGGAAGAGAGCTAGTAGTGATATAGTAAAGCAACTGCAGTCTTACATGGAAAATATTCTCTACTGAAATATGATAAAGTGCAGTGACTGTTATCTGCCCATGCAGAGGTAAGGCCATATACTTGTTTGTTTCTTTTCAGTCACCTCTTGCGACACGCAGGAAATATGTTTTTTTACCTATGATGTTTATTTTCTCAGTGTGTCTGGGTAGCTCAGATTCTGAGTTAGTCTATGTATTGGCAAACATAATAATAGTAATCAGGACTGCAATTCCCTTATTAAATTTTTTTTGACTTCAC
>OZ023143.1:18181506-18210075 GCA_963675895.2 Styela plicata | reverse complement strand
AATTGTCCAGAAGAGCGTCACATGGAGAAAAGTCATATTCCTATTAAGTATGTTTTGCATAAAAATCGCTTGAAAGGATGTATACTGGAAAAAACATGTTCATGTTAAATACGTGTGTTATGTACTTGAGTGATTCAGTTTTATATAGAATAGTAGATAGAAGGTGGTAGCTGATGGTTTAACGTCTCATGCATTTCTTTCTGTTAGTGGGTGTTTGGATTTTAATCAACTTAAAAGCTACTATCGTAATCGCAAATGCATGACTCTCCATGCGTCTCGCATATGCCACCATGTAGGTACCGGCTTTAGAATGGTTCTAACGTTTTTTCCTTTTTGTTGTAAGAGGCGAAAGATAAAGATAAGCAAAAAAGTGGTAGATGGTTTTACCATCATCCAGGGCAGATACCACTCACTGCATTTTATCATGACGGTTTAGATCTGTTAGGGATGTTTGCCGTTTAGAATTCAGTTATTGGTCCTACATCTTTGCGTAGCTCTTTGCTATGAGTGAATTTCAATAAAAAAAAAACTAGTAAAATAGTTACTAACGCCTTCAGCGGTTTAGGGTTATCAATCAGACATGTAATAGTGTAATATAGTGCTTCTTTACCTGTTTACTTGAAGTTCATTGAATATAAGATAAATGTCTTCATCTGAACGGTTACTATTTTTTATTACTATTTTTTATTATTTACTATTTTTTATTATATAATAAAAGTAGCTGCTTCTGTTTTTTATGCGTTTTGATTTATTGCTCTTTCTACTTTTCGCCAACACAACACACACATTAATTTATCGAATATTTACAAGTGTTTATCTCGACTTTTTAACCACTTCGAAGATAAATAGTGCATGGAAGAAATAACTAAATTGAAGTCAATTATATCGTAGATGATTAATATACCTTATATTTTTGCGCTTGTTGGATATAATTACTGATAGTACGACGATTGTGCATCAGACCAATTACAAAATTTTATCATCATCGGTGTCCAATGCCGAAACGACCTATCACGAACAGGAAGAACATTCGACAACAAAGGATTCAACCACACCGTGAAACGAACAAACGAGTTAATTCTACCTCTATGTGGCAAAAGGGGTCGGTATCCATGTACACCTTCATATAGATACACAGTAACTACACTACATTTCACAGATACACAGTCACTACAAAGGTCCGTTCACGGACAGGCCATAGCAAATAATTCGAAAACCATGAAAAAAATAAAGATTTAAACTATTCATAATATTACCTTACCATTTGGCATGACATTTTTACTCAGGCACGAGAAGAAAAAGGCTGCCATTAAAAGATATATTTAAACAGTTAAGAAACATTTCAAAATAGTCAACTTCATAGTTTTATAACAATCTCACCAAAATGTCAGCTACTCTGCTACTCACGCTCTCGAAGAAAATCATTTCTAACAGAAGACAATTCAACAGATGGGCAAAATTTATAATATGACCCTTACAAGATCAAAATTCGTCCCGTTTGAGCGATTAGTAGTCACCCAATAGCAGAAAAAGGTCAAAATCATCAGTACTGCTACTTAAGTTAGCGGATTTGATGGTCTCTGTCTCTTTCGTCACCCGAAGAAAATTACACGGATGTTTCAGACTCCCGAAGAAAAACAAAATTCTGCCACCTTGTACCCAACTAAAATTCCACACTCTGAAAAAACTACGAAATCGCTCCACCGAACACAATTTGATGCCATCCGGCCCTGGATTTGATAATTAATTATAACTGTGCGACCATTTACACTGTTATTTCTCACCAACATACTCCGATCGAAAAATCTACTTTTTGATCTGGTTCAGCAATGCTGGTTCTGCGATTTATTTAAGTTGGCATTTAATCTCCAACAAACCGAATGCATTGCGTTGTTCACTAACATCAGTAACTTCCCCATGAGGAGAGAAGCGACAGAATGATTTACAACAAAACTACACTAACATTCCTACTCTATTAGGCCGACATTTTTTTTGACCTACAAATGACGAGTAGTTTTAACTAAACTTATAGGCACGAATATAGACTTCAAAAACACTTGTGAAGGTGGAGCTCTTCTTAGCATGACTTATTCAAAATTTGAAGCAGTCAAATTTGATATTGATCGACGTAAAATTACTGAGACTTCTACTTCGCCGAATGTAAAGTGGCTGAGTTTCTGCGCGTCAATGTATTTATTTTTGCTAATGTGGTGAATCAAATTATCAGTGTGATCTTGCGTATCTCATCATAGATCATTTACATTTACGCTCGAGAAAGCCCCATTGAGAGTACAGGGGTCAATTGAAGTTTAAGAAGAACATGATTACTGGCATGTATATAAATGTGACAATTTCCCTTTTAGTAGTGACTTTGTCTTTGTCAAATGTATATTTTCCCACTTTCAGGGGCTGAACTGGTTATGCGAGGTATTCGGTTATCGACAGACCAAAACTAGCCAGGCTTTTCTTTGTCGTATATAAAATTTTGTCACAGAACGTCTGACAAACACGATGATAATAGCTGGCTTGCTTCAATAATTTGACCCAATTTGAAGAACATGGGTCACAGCCATAATCATTGAAGTGATTGATAAACCGATTGTTCGAAATCGTTGCCTTTCCGCGAGTCCTTGCACCCGTGTTATAGATCACCTTGTTCCGCATAATTCTAACCTTCTAATTTTAATGATAGGCGCAATTTCCAAACTTGTGCGTTCAAAATATTGAGCTTATAGGCAAATTCATTGTGCGTCATCGGTCTGTTAGAGAAACTCATATCATTTATTTATAGAATGTAATTGGACTAAAAATTTTTGGCAATGGTGTGGCATAGATAACGACTATAATATATTTTGACAAACGAATCTAGAAAATTACCTATAATTTGTGGAAAGTCTACTGGATGAGAATATTGCAATTCGGTTAAATATTATGATATAAAACAAATAAGGAGCAATATGCGATGCATAGCAATATTTAAAAGTGAAATAATTGACTCGTTAAATTCACTTGAAACTCGCTGTTGAAGAAACACATGAACGAACTTAGACATAAATCTATAATGTCTTCAACTATATCACTAGTTTTTCCACTGGGTGAAATAATACCTTGTAGTGCTTGCTTTTGCGTGGCTGTTAGTTGATGCCGTTTAGGCACTGCTTCCTTGCTCGGAGTGAATTTCAATAAAAAAATGAACGATTGCCCATCGTATATAGTATGTTGTAATTACCCATTTGTATTTATTGTTAAATAGTGTTTCAAAAAAACTGATGTTGGCTTTGCAGATCTGAGGCGCTATTCTCTCCCAACTAGATGGTTTTAACGAGTTTTGTATGAATGTGCAGTTTAGGCTTTCGTTTCAAAGCCGACGCAACTTCAGATTGAAGGTGCTTTGTATCTCAGCTGAACGTACCAATGGTAAGAATACTTAAACTAAATGCTGTTGTTACGGTGAACAGTAGGTAATTTTGTCTGTATTTTCGGCTGATTAATAATTTTGTAATCTTGATCATTTGGGGAACAGAAAATGTTATAACGCATGGTCGTTAATTTATAGACGGACGACTGAAGGTTTAAGTTCATTTCCCTCAGATATAAAATTCAATAAGCAATAAAGGGCTGTAGGTAATGAATGGGATTTATGATAGAAACACTTACTGAATCTGTGAAACATTGACTCCTACGTAGTGCATCTGGTAATTGGGGAAGACACCAGCTTTTACAGCCGACTTGCATTTGTGATGGGACCACCGCCCAGTTGTTCATGCATTTGTCCTGCGTACATTGGTGTGCGGGTCATAGTATATATATGTGCACAGAAGTCAACATTCTGAGTCTGGAATAAAAAGTGAGTATAAGTAAGTATTTTCCCTTTGTAAAATTTCGAGTAAATTTCCCCCGATCTTCCCAAGCCTTAGTTATTACTCCGGTATATTTCTTTTATACGAATTTATTCGCACTTATTCTAAAACCTGAATTCAAATGGCGTCGTCGAATGATTTAAGACCCTCCCTGTCTGTTATGTGAGTGCTTATTCATACACATTGCCATTTTTGTTTAATTCAATGTGTGCTGACATGATTGGTGAATTCTGTCTGTCTGACTTGAGGATTGCTTGTAGTCGTTGGCACAGTTGAGCTCTGAAGGGATTAGTTTAGGATACGCGTCGAAGTGGCGTCTATGATCACCTTGAATATTCCGAACCGAATCCACTGAAGCGCGCACACTGATTATCAACACTGAAAAGCTCTTAATAATAGTATTTTATTCTTTTCATTTATATTTTTCCTTCTAAAAGTAGAGTAGGCCATCTTCTGGATAACTATTTTATAAATGAGTAAAATTTGAATTTGAGAAAAACATGCACAGGATCAATTGAATCAAAATGTCATCTTTAATACACTCTTCAGACATAGAATCAAGATTGTTAAAGGTGGCAACTTAATAACTTATAAAAGATTACATTTTGGGCACAAGAGAAAACCCAGTTCAGCTTGTTGAAAGCGTTTCATAATATCTGATATTCGAAAGATATGGAAATCCATAACGAAAGTGAAGTATACACTTGCATACATTGTAAGGAATCTTTTGGTTTGAAAGAAGCTTTAAAGATTCACATGCGAATTCACAAAAATAAGGTCATTTGTGAAATTTGTGATAAAAGTTTTGTATCTGGCTATACTTTGAAAATGCATATGCGAACTCATACTGGATACAAACCACACTCTTGTCAAACATGCGGAAAGTGCTTCGCATATTTTACTAACTTAAAAATACACATACGAATTCATACTGGAGAAAAACCATATAATTGCAATCAATGTGGGAGAGCATTTGCCCAACTAGGTGTTTTACAGAGTCACATGCGAACTCATACTGGAGAAAAACCATACAAATGCAGTGAATGCGGAAAAGCATTTGCCCAGAGGAATGGGTTACAACACCACATGCTAAGTCATACTGGAGATAAACCATACATATGCAATGAATGCGGAAAAGCATTTACGCAGAAGAATGGGTTACAAAATCACATGCGAACTCATACTGGAGAAAAACCATACACATGCAATGAATGCGGAAAAGCATTTACGCAGAAAAATGGGTTAAAAAATCACATGCGAACTCATACTGGAGAAAAACCATACACATGCCATGAATGCGGAAAAACATTTATGCGGAAGAATGGGTTGCACAGACACGCGCAGACTCACATGGGGGAAAAGTCATATTCCTGTCACATATGTGGAAAGTATTTCGCAACAAAAGAAAATGTAAAATGTCACAGGCAAATTCACACTGGAGAAAAACCATATTCCTGTCAACTATGTGGCAAGTGTTTTGCAAAAAAAGGAAATGTGAAAGTACATATCAGGATTCATACTGGAGAAAAACCATACACTTGCAATGAATGTGGGAGAACATTTGCCCAACTAGGTGTTTTACAGAATCACATGCGAACTCATACTGGAGAAGAACCATACATATGTAATGAATGCGGAAAAGCTTTTGCCCAGAGGAATGGGTTACAGCATCACATGCTAAGTCATACTGGAGAAAAACCATACACATGCAATGAATGCGGAAAAGCATTTACGCAGAAAAATGGGTTAAAAAATCACATGCGAACTCATACTGGAGAAAAACCATACACATGCCATGAATGCGGAAAAACATTTATGCGGAAAAATGGGTTGCACAGACACGCGCAGACTCACATGGGGGAAAAGTCATATTCCTGTCACATATGTGGAAAGTATTTCGCAACAAAAGAAAATGTAAAATGTCACATGCAAATTCACACTGGAGAAAAACCATATTCCTGTCAACTATGTGGCAAGTGTTTTGCAAAAAAAGGAAATGTGAAAGTACATATCAGGATTCATACTGGTGAAAAACCTTACACTTGCAATGAATGTGGGAGAACATTTGCCCAACTAGGTGTTTTACAGAATCACATGCGAATTCATACTGGCGAAAAACCATACATATGTAATGAATGCGGAAAAGCTTTTGCCCAGAGGAATGGGTTACAGCATCACATGCTAAGTCATACTGGAGAAAAACCATACGCTTGCAATGTATGCGGAAAAGCATTTGCCCAACTAGGTGTTTTACACAGTCACATGCGGACTCACACGGGGGAAAAGCCACATTCCTGTCAAATATGTGGGAATTGTTTCACCCGAAAGGGAAGTGTGAAATTGCATATGAAGATTCATACTAGAGAAAAATCATACGTTTGCTATGTATGCGGAGAAGAATTTACCCTGAAAAATATATTAAAAAGACACATGCAGACCCATACTGAAGAAAAACCATACACTCAGAATCTTTTATAAGCTATACAAACTGATACTGGAGGAAAATCACCAGCAATTATTGAAAAAATTCTTACACCTACCACTATCACAAACTGTGTTAACCATATAACCCATCAAATATACGAAAATAGGCGAATTGGGACAGTTAAAAATGTATTTTTAAAGTATTTTAAAATTTCAAAATAAACATACACTCAACAACATCTTTCTTACATGTAGCTTTCTATTGAACTGGTGAACCCCGTGTGTGCGGGATTTGGAATTGCTCAACCACATTTCATTTTCAAAGCAATTAATGAAAGCGCCGAAGTGATGGATGTTTTGTTATCGCCCAGGGCAAACAGACACCACTCAAATCACTATATTGTAGTGTTCCATTTTATGTATAGAATGATTTTAGGTTGAGTTGCATATTTTACAATGATAATGGTGTTTTTTGGTACTGATTTTGAGATAATTTGCTTTAAATTGTAATATAAAAAATATTAGTGCTAAATACTGATTTCGATGAGTGTCTTCGACACCAATGAGTTGTCTTTGTGACCAATGTTTTCATTCCAGCGTAGATGTGAATTATTCGGTTTTTTCATTAAAAGGGTTGAAATGATTTCCATAAATAGATAAACCTCAGTTCTAAATGAATTAAGTGAAAATTAATTTTTTTTTGATATTTCTCCTGCCACAAATTCTGTCTATTACATGAATGTGTTATGTGTTAATGATATGTTTTTGTGATTTTTTTTATTTGGCAATAAGACACGCAACATTCTGGAGAACTATTTTATTTTCCCGGTGGATTTTTATTATCGGAAGTCACTCAATATTCAAAGTGGGAAACAGCACCTAAATGGAACCAAATAACAGCCACTTATACGACGGGAAGCTACTACGAATGTGATTTCAGCAACTGTACCCTAATTGGAAAACATCTCATATAGGAATGAACCGTTAAACTAAGATCCTGTGAGAAGTATTACTTCCCTTCGTCTATATTGGAAGTATTGCTTCCTTTGTCGTTTATTGCATTTTTCAGGAAGTACGTTAGGCAAGTTTAAACATCGCACTTTTACAGTACAAAATCTGCAAAATTCTCCGAAATCATGTATCAAGACGTAAAATTGGCCGAATCGTAAGACAAATATTTCCACATCGATGGCGCGCTGAAAAATTCGTATATCGTGAAAAGTATATCGCCATAAATATGTTACCGTGCTTCCCCCTTTTCGTTAATACGCTGATGTTCGCCGATTTTGAAACCCCGTATCGGTCTCGATCAAGATTAGAGGGTATGAGAAGGAGTAAATATGAAAAACTAAATGGAAGACGAAGTGAGAGAACAATTCCACGAAAAGCTAGTTCATTTGAAATTTTTCCTGTACTTAATTTCAATATTATACTCAATTTCAATGGCACGAACAAACTTTCAGGAAGGTAGTAAGCTTGGACAAGAACCCGGAAATGTTTCATTTTGTGACATCTCATAAGACTAATTTTAATGCAACCTATTTGCTATTTTGGCTATGTTGCTCTACGGTTATATTATAGGTTAAGGACAAACAAAAGACTTCCAAGTACTAATTCAGTCACAAGTCCGTAAAGAACCGCCATATTTTCATATCATACTATATTCAATTAGCTCAAGCGAGCGTCCAGATTTGTAAGCCAAATATTTGAAGGTCTCATATTCGTATTTATCTTTGCTAAATAGAAATATAATCACAAATGGAATGAGGTAGAAGTTTACTGCCAGTGAGTGACATCTTTAAACAGAAAAATTTTAAATTTATTGTTACAAATCATGACGTCGTCGCAGCCACAGAAGTAAACATTTTGCTAAAACTAACATTTTTTCGTATATCAAGGTATGTTGCTTTCCTAGATTTTAGGTCTTAAGTCGTGACATTTAAATGTGAATTCAAATCTAGACTAAAGTTAAAAGCAATAAGTGTTGATTTCATTATGGATAAATTGCTAGGTTTAAAATCGCGTGGAGATAATGCAAGCACTGAAAAAAGTTGAACAGTCAAAAAGAAAATATGATGATTGAGTACGGATTGTTAAAAGGAAAGGAGTACTTCAAAATTGCAAAACAAATGTAGATGCCGATGTTCCAAATATTCGAAATGGTGTTCCGGGAATAAGTGAGAATAAAATGTTGTTATGGTTGAAGTTAATAAATAGTACAGGGATAATAATAATAATGTATTATTCAGGGATTTTTTTCAAAACTGTTGTTAGATTATCTAATTCCCCACATAAGCTACGAGGTAATATTAAACCAATTGGTTACGTTTCATCAAATAACTACTACATTATGAGCGACGCGGTGAACCGTGTTGCGCTCAAATAATATAAACATCTTTTCAGTCACAGAATCATCACAGTAAATACAGACAATAAATTGAAGATGGTAAAGAAGAGTGTTGATACTGAAACGGTAAGTTTCGAAAGGAAAGATATGGTTTCACGAAAGAAATATGAAGTTTTATTGTATGAAATCTTCCAAGATGTCGTCTTAGATTTTTAACCTCAAATAACCTTTTTTGACGGGTATCATTTTAACAAGTCCACTTGGTCGCTGTAATTCATGTTTACCGAAAGCTTTTTTTGTAAAAATAAAAATAAATCGTGCAACATCAATGTATCTATTTCATAATGTAGCACCAGCACTCCATGTAAAATACATTTCAACAAGGACCGAACCGTTACAATAAGGTGCAGTGAGTGTCATTTGCTCTGAGAAATAGTTGAACCACCAGCACTTCTCTGAATTGGTGAAGAAAATTGAAATATATTTTTGATATAGTATTAAGACCCCAACTTTTTGACTGAGGACCCCCAGTCCTCACACCCTAAATTTAATTAAGCCTTCAACTGTAACCAAATTGTCACCGCAAGGCCCTATTCTAATTTTCCAACACAAGCCCACCCGCAAACTATTCTGACCACCCCTTTTCCCTTGATACTTTCACTGGTTCACTATCTATACAGATCATCCCAGTAGTCTCACCAACGCTGGAAAGGCCGGTATAGATATCACCAAGGTCACAACGTATAATTCTGTAGTCCTGTATATATATTCGTTGTCCGTCCTTATCATATTATTTATGTTTCTGTAGCCTTTGTATATATATACATATATGTTGTCCGTCCATGTTATATTTTTTTTATCTCTTTTGTCACGTGTCTTGTCAGTTTTCTCTGTCGCTGTTTCAAAAGCCAACGGCCAATGGAAACATGAGAGTGTTTTATATCTGAGTTGAACGTAACAGTGGTAAGAATACTTAAACTGGAGGCTGTTGTCATGGCAAGGGCGCGATGGCCTAGTGGTTAAACATGTTGGCATCGCAGGTTGACGATCTCGGGTTCGAGCCCCGACGAGTCCGGCTCGCTTATCCATGCCCACCACTCAACCCAGGGTGTAATAACTTGGTTAGGCTAAGCCGAACAGAAAAAGATCATATCTTTCCAGTAATTGTAACTCTGTCCGCCTATAAGTGGCCGCTGTTACAGGGCCTTGGACAGGGTGACCCACTCAAAGAAGTGGCTATAAAAAAAAAAATAGTAGGTAATTTTCTCTATATTTCGGCTGATTCGTTATTATGTAATCCTGATCATTTGGGGCATATAAAATGTTATAACGCATTAAGGGGGATGCACACATACACGGCTACGGCTGACTGCGATCACCCACGATTGGCTGTCGCCGTTTCTGACGATTTCAATACACACACCGCCGACTTTTGGCGTGCGACGCGACAGACACGACTGCGGAGCGGTTGTTTTGCGAGGTCCCACGGCTTCACGACAAAGTCAAACATGTTCAACTTTGTCGCTAGATCGTAACGTTATGCCTAGTGCTGATTTTTCCGTTGTACTGTGTATTTTGCGCTCCATTGCAAATATATAATTGTATATGCGTGTTTTGCAGTGTTATGAGATGTCAAATTGTATTTTATACGATTTGTGTGGTTATATTGGACTATGGACAGGAAAATAAATATCACTTCTAGAGCCATCGTATGTTTTTGCTGTATGACACTTTGGTCGGTGTGTCAATTTTGTCAGATCTTTTTATAGTGTACCGATACCGGTATTCTTCGTCTGTTGTAGTGTATTCTTATGTTTTTTTCGTATTCTATACTGTATAGTTAGGAAATACTTGTATATACAGTAGGTACTGGTATATAAACGGTACCGGTAACTTTGCCCTGTCACAGGCTTGAGAACAGGGAATACCGGTACAGGGTACGGTAGTCCTACCGTATTTCCCCTGTACAATAAAAGGCGACTAAAACAGAAAAGGAACCAATAATTACCATCGCCTCAGGGAAATACCACTTGCTACAGTTTATGATAGCGGTTCAGTTCACTTGGAATGTCCTCTGCCTAGTGCAGTTGCTGGCTTTACACTGTACCGGTACATCTTGTAGTAACTTAAGCACTTTGTTGGCAACTTTTAGGCATTGCTTCCAAACTTGCTCAGAATAAATTTCATAATTGGGTGATAAAGTTCTTACTTTTATTTTCTTACATATTTATTTCTTATAATTCATAAAAGCATGTAACCATCAGCCTTGAATAAAACAACATAACCCATTTGAGCGCAAAAAATTCCCAAATGTACATAACCCGACTTATGCAGTATACAGTATATAGAGATTTAAAAACATACCGTATGGTACCTGCACACGACATGCATATAGGTTTCTTTACCGGTTCACCACAAGTAAACAAAACCTGACACAGGCAACCAAGTAGTCTATGTTAGTCATATCTTTGCATGCCACTGGAAATGTTGAATACAGCAAATATCGGGTCTCAGTTTAGTACCATATATCCGATTATCATTTAAAATTTCCCATGTTGCAAGCGGCTCATCCTAACCCATGAGACAATGCCAGATGCTTGCAGCATTGGCGCCCCTTAGTTAGGATGAGAATATTCTGCCAGTTTTTATTTTGATGACATTCGGGAATATGGTACCAAACTCATTCGGGAATATGGTACTAAACTTCACTAGACCCCAAATATCATAGGTTGTCATTTTATTCTGCAGGAGAGGAAAGCCGAGAATACAGCTTCACAAATATCTTATTTTTCCTTCTGCCTGTGCTCATGCCCAAATTCAAATAGACCCAGCCTACTGTGCTACTCCGTACTGTCCTAACCGCTCTGTGAATGTTGTGGTTTTGTAATTTCCATACGGTAGACGAAGTGATACCCTATAGCACAGCCCATATTGTAGATGGTGATCGAAAGCTGATAGATATATGCTTATGTAATGGGCTATTTGAGGAGAAAATGATGATACAGGATACCGTACTTGTAAATAACTCTATATACCTGTGACTTATTATATAATATTTTGGGACTTGAAGTATATTGCACATTTTTCAACAGTGAAATGTGGGTCCATGATCTCATATTACGAGGAGGTACAAAGTCAGAATTTCTTCTGGCTGAAGAAATTTCAGAATCTAACGATGAAGAAAAATGCCACCAATATTTCAGAATGCAAAAGACTCAGTTTCAGTATTTGTTGCAGAAAGGTGAAGCAAAAATTTGTAAAAAGGATACATTTTGGAGAATGGCTATACCTGCACAGTTTTTTACAACCGGTATTGTATTCGAATTAATGAAAAAAAAACTTACTTTTTATTTTTGCAAAAATATTATTTTACAAACTGAATTCTCTGGTGTTGAGCAGAAGATAGTATTGACCCTATTGATCCTAGAGCTGTCCAAAATATTCGATTCATGCTTCGCGAATTATAAATTATTCGATTAGATTTTGCCAGAGATTCGGAATCAACATATTTAAGCAAGTATACATTTCAGAAAATAGCTGTAGATCTTGATGTCATTGTTAATTCTATGACAAAACGTATTTGTTTGTTGAGTGTAATACATCGGATTCATAAAAATTATTCGATAACATTCTGAATTCAACAGATATCCAATGTTGGTCACCCCTACTTTTATCAACATTTTTTTTAATGAGCATTTTTCTTTTGCTTTTTAATATGTTATATCTTCAGATACCTGGCTACTGGCGCATCTCAGCTCGACCTCTCTTTTTCATTTCGAATTGGCCATTCAACGGTTGAGAAAATACTAAAAGAGACAATGTCCGCATTATGGACTGTAAGTGTAAGACTTGTAAGTGATGTCATGCCTCCACCTACTTCTGAAAATTGGCTTTAAATTTCGAGGAATTTCAACATTCAGTGGCAATGCCCAAATTGTATCGGTGCCATCGATGGGAAACATTTCAGGATAACCAAATAGTGGTAGTGAATAGCCACCCAATAGTGGTAGTGAAATTCACAATTACAAAGGGTATTTCTCGATTGTTTTATTAGCAGTATGTAATGCTAATTATCGATTTATATTGGTCGACATAGGAAATTCTGGCAGACACAGCGATGGGGGGGTTATGCTGAATTCTCGTATTGGTAAATGCTTTGATCAGTCAACTCTCAATATTCCCCCTCATCAAATTATTCCAGGTATCAATGAACCTTTGCCACTGTATTTTGCTGCTGACGACGCATTTCCATTAAGAAATGGTATAATGAAGCCATATTCTGGAAGAGAACTCAATAATAGTCAAAAGATTTTCAACTATAGACTTAGCAGAGATAGGAGAGTCGTAGAAAATACTTTTGGGATTCTTGCTGCACGGTGGCAATTTTTTTTAAAATGATGAACTGTGACCCCAAAATGGCTGTGTTAACTGTCCAAGCTTGTGTCATACTCCATAATTTTTTGCAAGTGCCACATGTGCGAAACAGTACATGTGGTGATGAAGCAGGCCCTGATGGTTCTTTGACAGACGGAAATTGGAGAGCTGCTTTGCCTGTCCATGTATTTCCCCTCAGCCATTTATGTTCAAATAATTGGGTCTAGTGAAGTTTAGTACCATAATACCTTTAAAAGGCAGCACAATCATGAAATTTGGATATATTGTTAGGCACCCCAAAAAAAACCTCGCATACCAAAAATGACGTCACTGCGACGTCATATGACGTCATAACAAGCCAAAAAAAAAACGCTCGCACACGCCCTCAGTGACGTCCTAAACAACACTGCGATAACGCTATGGCGTTAGCGCTCATTCTCCGTTTACGCACTCGCTCAATTACTTTCTTTTGTTCTCTCCTTTTTAACCTTCGGTCATTCATCAAATGGGTAAACGATTTAACACCTAACGCCATATATGAACCGCGCTAAGGCCGATTCAAACCATATAAAGACCATACGTGACATATTACGGAAGCGATAAAAGTGAACTCCACATGAACATGATGGACTGGCCATGCGTGTCGCTAATTCCCTAATGAACTTTTTTAATGACCTGAAAAAGCTAATATGCCCAGCATGAAGATTAGTGCCACAGCCATAATTCCCCTAAAAATGCCAATACCCCCCCAGCATGAAGATTAGTTCCCACAGCCATAATTTCTCTAAAAAGGCCAATACCCCCTTCATAAAGATGAGAACTAAAGCCATGAAGTCCTTAAATACGCTAATACCACCTTATGAAGTTGAATGCCACGGCCATAACGGCTCTATAAATGCTAATATCCCCTCATGAAGTTTAGTACCACGGCCATATTGACTCTAAATATGCTAATATCTCCTCATAAATTTGAGTACCACGGCCATATTGGCTCAAAAAATTGCTAATATTCCCTCATGAAGTTGAGTACCACGACCATAATGGCCCTAAATACGCTAATAACTCCTCATGAAGTTTAGTACCACGGCCCTAATAACTCTGAATAAGCTAATATACCTTTATGAAGTTGAGTACCACGACCATAATGGCCCTGAAAATGCTAATATTCCCTCATGAAGTTTAGTAACACGGCCATATTGACCCTAAATACGCTAATAAGTCCTCATGAAGTTTAGTACCACGGCCATATTGACCCTAAATACGCTAATAAGTCCTCATGAAGTTTGGTATCACGGCCATAATGGCTCTAAATACGCTAATATCCCCTTATGAATTTGAGTACCACGGCGATATTGGCTCAAAAAATGCTAATATCCCCTCATGAATTTGAGTACCACGGCCATAATGGCCCTGAAAATGTGAATAGCCCCTCATGAAGTTGAGTACCACGGGCATAATGATTCTAAATAAGCTAATATCCCCTTATGAAGTTGAGTACCACGGCCATATTGGCTCAAAAAATGCTAGTATCCCTCATGAAGTTGAGTACCACGGCCATATTGACCCTAAATACGCTAATAAGTCCTCATGAAGTTTAGTACCACGGCCATATTGACCCTAAATACGCTAATACCTCCTCATGAAGTTTAGTACCACGGCCATAATGACTCTGAATACGCTAATATCCCTTTATGAAGTTGAGTACCACGACCATAATGGCCCTGAAAATGCTAATATCCCTTCATGAAGTTTAGTACCACGGCCATATTGACTCTAAAAATGCGAATATCCCTTCTTGAAGTTGAGTTCCACGGCCATATTAGCCCTGAAAATGCTAATATCCCCTCATGAAGTTGAGTACCACGACCATAATGGCCCTAAATACGCTAATAAGTCCTCATGAAGTTTAGTACCACGGCCATATTGACTCTAAAAATGCGAATATCCCTTCATGAAGTTGAGTACCACGGCCATAATGGTCCTGAAAATGCTAATATCCCCTCATGAAGTTGAGTACCACGACCATAATGGCCCTAAATACGCTAATAAGTCCTCATGAAGTTTAGTACCACGGCCATATTGACTCTAAAAATGCGAATATCCCTTCATGAAGTTGAGTACCACGGCCATAATGGCCCTGAAAATACTAATATCCCCTCATGAAGTTGAGTACCACGACCATAATGGCCCTAAATACGCTAATAACTCCTCATGAAGTTTAGTACCACGGCCATAATGGCTCTAAATACGCTAATATCCCCTTATGAAATTGAGTACCACGGCCATAATGGCCCTAAATACGCTAATAACTCCTCATGAAGTTGAGTACCACGGCCATAATGGCCCTGAAAATACTAATATCCCCTCATGAAGTTTGGTACCACGGCCATAATGGCTCTAAATACGCTAATATCCCCTTATGAAATTGAGTACCACGCCATAATGACTTTAAATACGCTAATATCCTCTTATGAAGTTGAGTACCACGGCCATAACGGCTCTATAAATGCTAATATCCCCTCATGAAGTTTAGTACCACGGCCATATTGACCCTAAATACGCTAATAAGTCCTCATGAAGTTTAGTACCACGGCCATATTGACCCTAAATACGCTAATACCTCCTCATGAAGTTTAGTACCACGGCCATAATGACTCTGAATACGCTAATATCCCTTTATGAAGTTGAGTACCACGGCCATAATGGCCCTGAAAATGCTAATATCCCCACATGAAGTTTAGTACCACGGCCATATTGACTCTAAAAATGCGAATATCCCTTCTTGAAGTTGAGTTCCACGGCCATAATGGCCCTGAAAATGCTAATATCCCCTCATGAAGTTGAGTACCACGACCATAATGGCCCTGTATACGCTAATAAGTCCTCATGAAGTTTAGTACCACGGCCATATTGACTCTAAAATGCGAATATCCCTTCATGAAGTTGAGTACCACGGCCATAATGGTCCTGAAAATGCTAATATCCCCTCATGAAGTTGAGTACCACGACCATAATGGCCCTAAATACGCTAATAAGTCCTCATGAAGTTTAGTACCACGGCCATATTGACTCTAAAAATGCGAATATCCCTTCATGAAGTTGAGTACCACGGCCATAATGGCCCTGAAAATACTAATATCCCCTCATGAAGTTGAGTACCACGACCATATTGACCCTAAATACGCTAATAACTCCTCATGAAGTCTGGTACCACGGCCATAATGGCTCTAAATACGCTAATATCCCCTTATGAAATTGAGTACCACGCCATAATGACTTTAAATACGCTAATATCCTCTTATGAAGTTGAGTACCACGGCCATAACGGCTCTATAAATGCTAATATCCCCTCATGAAGTTTAGTACCACGGCCATATTGACCCTAAATACGCTAATAAGTCTTCATAAATTTGAGTACCACGGCCATATTGGCCCTGAAAATGTGAATAGCCCCTCATGAAGTTGAGTACCACGGCCATAATGACTCTAAATACGCTAATATCCCCTTATGAAGTTGAGGGCCACGGCCATAACGGCTCTATAAATGTCAATATCCTCTCATGAATTTGAGTACCACGGCCATAATGATTCTAAATACGCTAATATTCCCTTATGAAGTTGAGTACCACGGCCATAACGCCTCTATAAATGCTAATATCACCTCATGAAGTTTAGTACCACGGCCATATTGACTCTAAAAATGCTAATATCCCTTCATGAATTTGAGTACCACCGTCATAATGGCCCTGAAAATGTGAATAGCCCCTCATGAAGTTGAGTACCACGGCCATAATGACTTTAAATACGCTAATATCCCCTTATGAAGTTGAGTACCACGGCCATAACGGCTCTATAAATGCTAATATCCCCTCATGAAGTTTAGTACCACGGCTATATTGACCCTAAATACGCTAATAAGTCCTCATGAAGTTTAGTACCACGGCCATATTGACCCTAAAAATGCGAATATCCCTTCATGAAGTTGAGTACCACGGCCATAATGGTCCTGAAAATGCTAATATCCCCTCATGAAGTTGAGTACCACGACCATAATGGCCCTAAATACGCTAATAAGTCCTCATGAAGTTTAGTACCACGGCCATATTGACCCTGAATACGCTAATACCTCCTCATGAAGTTTAGTACCACGGCCATAATGGATCAAAAATGCTAATATCCCCTCATGAATTTGAGTACCACGGCCAAATTGACCCTAAATACGCTAATAAGTCTTCATGAAGTTGAGTACCACGGTCATAATGGTCCTGAAAATGTGAATAGCCCTTCATGAAGTTGAGTACCACGGCCACAATGGCCCTGAAAATGTGAAGAGCCCTTCATGAAGTTGAATACCACGGCCATATTGACCCTAAATACGCTAATAAGTCTTCATAAATTTGAGTACCACGGCCATATTGGCCCTGAAAATGTGAATAGCCCCTCATGAAGTTGAGTACCACGGCCATAAGGACTCTAAATACGCTAATATCCCCTTATGAAGTTGAGGGCCACGGCCATAACGGCTCTATAAATGTCAATATCCTCTCATGAATTTGAGTACCACGGCCATAATGATTCTAAATACGCTAATATTCCCTTATGAAGTTGAGTACCACGGCCATAACGCCTCTATAAATGCTAATATCACCTCATGAAGTTTAGTACCACGGCCATATTGACTCTAAAAATGCTAATATCCCTTCATGAATTTGAGTACCACCGTCATAATGGCCCTGAAAATGTGAATAGCCCCTCATGAAGTTGAGTACCACGGCCATAATGACTTTAAATACGCTAATATCCCCTTATGAAGTTGAGTACCACGGCCATAACGGCTCTATAAATGCTAATATCCCCTCATGAAGTTTAGTACCACGGCCATATTGACCCTGAGTACGCTAATACCTCCTCATGAAGTTTAGTACCACGGCCATAATGACTCTGAATACGCTAATATCCCTTTATGAAGTTGAGTACCACGACCATAATGGCCCTGAAAATGCTAATATCCCCTCATGAAGTTTAGTACCACGGCCATATTGACTCTAAAAATGCGAATATCCCTTCTTGAAGTTGAGTTCCACGGCCATAATGGCCCTGAAAATGCTAATATCCCCTCATGAAGTTGAGTACCACGACCATAATGGCCCTATATACGCTAATAAGTCCTCATGAAGTTTAGTACCACGGCCATATTGACTCTAAAAATGCGAATATCCCTTCATGAAGTTGAGTACCACGGCCATAATGGTCCTGAAAATGCTAATATCCCCTCATGAAGTTGAGTACCACGACCATAATGGCCCTAAATACGCTAATAGGTCCTCATGAAGTTTAGTACCACGGCCATATTGACTCTAAAAATGCGAATATCCCTTCATGAAGTTGAGTACCACGGCCATAATGGCCCTGAAAATACTAATATCCCCTCATGAAGTTGAGTACCACGACCATAATGGCCCTAAATACGCTAATAACTCCTCATGAAGTCTGGTACCACGGCCATAATGGCTCTAAATACGCTAATATCCCCTTATGAAACTGAGTACCACGCCATAATGACTTTAAATACGCTAATATCCTCTTATGAAGTTGAGTACCACGGCCATAACGGCTCTATAAATGCTAATATCCCCTCATGAAGTTTAGTACCACGGCCATATTGACCCTAAATACGCTAATAAGTCCTCATGAAGTTTAGTACCACGGCCATATTGACCCTGAATACGCTAATACCTCCTCATGAAGTTTAGTACCACGGCCATAATGGATCAAAAATGCTAATATCCCCTCATGAATTTGAGTACCACGGCCAAATTGACCCTAAATACGCTGATAAGTCTTCATGAAGTTGAGTACCACGGTCATAATGGTCCTGAAAATGTGAATAGCCCTTCATGAAGTTGAGTACCACGGCCACAATGGCCCTGAAAATGTGAAGAGCCCTTCATGAAGTTGAATACCACGGCCATATTGACCCTAAATACGCTAATAAGTCTTCATAAATTTGAGTACCACGGCCATATTGGCCCTGAAAATGTGAATAGCCCCTCATGAAGTTGAGTACCACGGCCATAATGAACATGACTCTAAATACGCTAATATCCCCTAATGAAGTTGAGGGCCACGGCCATAACGGCTCTATAAATGTCAATATCCTCTCATGAATTTGAGTACCACGGCCATAATGATTCTAAATACGCTAATATT
The DNA here is from genome assembly GCA_963675895.2 of Styela plicata. Taxonomy (NCBI): domain Eukaryota; kingdom Metazoa; phylum Chordata; class Ascidiacea; order Stolidobranchia; family Styelidae; genus Styela; species Styela plicata. The sequence goes on along the minus strand of OZ023143.1, from coordinate 18,190,860 downwards.
CCCTTATGAAGTTGAGTACCACGGCCATAACGCCTCTATAAATGCTAATATCACCTCATGAAGTTTAGTACCACGGCCATATTGACTCTAAAAATGCTAATATCCCTTCATGAATTTGAGTACCACCGTCATAATGGCCCTGAAAATGTGAATAGCCCCTCATGAAGTTGAGTACCACGGCCATAATGACTTTAAATACGCTAATATCCCCTCATGAAGTTTAGTACCACGGCCATATTGACCCTGAGTACGCTAATACCTCCTCATGAAGTTTAGTACCACGGCCATAATGACTCTGAATACGCTAATATCCCTTTATGAAGTTGAGTACCACGACCATAATGGCCCTGAAAATGCTAATATCCCCTCATGAAGTTTAGTACCACGGCCATATTGACTCTAAAAATGCGAATATCCCTTCTTGAAGTTGAGTTCCACGGCCATAATGGCCCTGAAAATGCTAATATCCCCTCATGAAGTTGAGTACCACGACCATAATGGCCCTATATACGCTAATAAGTCCTCATGAAGTTTAGTACCACGGCCATATTGACTCTAAAAATGCGAATATCCCTTCATGAAGTTGAGTACCACGGCCATAATGGTCCTGAAAAATGCTAATATCCCCCTCATGAAGTTGAGAGTACCACGACCATAATGGCCCTAAATACGCTAATAGGTCCCTCATGAAGTTTAGTACCACGGCCATATTGACTCTAAAAAATGCGAATATCCCTTTCATGAAGTTGAGTACCACGGCCATAATGGCCCTGAAAATACTAATATCCCCTCATGAAGTTGAGTACCACGACCATAATGGCCCTAAATACGCTAATAACTCCTCATGAAGTCTGGTACCACGGCCATAATGGCTCTAAATACGCTAATATCCCCTTATGAAATTGAGTACCACGCCATAATGACTTTAAATACGCTAATATCCTCTTATGAAGTTGAGTACCACGGCCATAACGGCTCTATAAATGCTAATATCCCCCTCATGAAGTTTAGTACCACGGCCATATTGACCCTAAATACGCTAATAAGTCCTCATGAAGTTTAGTACCACGGCCATATTGACCCTGAATACGCTAATACCTCCTCATGAAGTTTAGTACCACGGCCATAATGGATCAAAAATGCTAATATCCCCTCATGAATTTGAGTACCACGGCCAAATTGACCCTAAATACGCTGATAAGTCTTCATGAAGTTGAGTACCACGGTCATAATGGTCCTGAAAATGTGAATAGCCCTTCATGAAGTTGAGTACCACGGCCACAATGGCCCTGAAAATGTGAAGAGCCCTTCATGAAGTTGAATACCACGGCCATATTGACCCTAAATACGCTAATAAGTCCTCATGAAGTTTAGTACCACGGCCATTTTGACTCTAAAAATGCTAATATCCCCTCATGAATTAAAATTGATTTGGTGAATAAAAATATACATATATACTGCCTGGTGATTAGGTTCAAATACGTCGTATTGTATCATTTGTGGTTCGTCGTAGAACTAGAAAGCATAATAGAACAGTGGTGTGGAACACAGCCTCCCCATATTCTATAAGACTACACTTGCGGATTGCGTGAAAATGGAAAAAATTTAATCCCCTGAAAGGAAGATTGTTGCTACTTACTTGGAGATAAAATAATTTAATTTTGTTCACAAATCCCGTTAATAAGGCACAAATTAATGTTTAGTTTGACATTTGCGGATTTTGAGATTGTGCACACTAAGCAAATTTTCCCGCGCGTTATTGAATCGTTTATTCATGTCATGGACGATAAAATTTTGAATGCAAGCTTTTAAACATGAAAAGTGCTCCATATATACATTGCAAAATAGAAATAAATTATATCATAATTCGATATTTGTTGAATTATCAACAATTTCTAGAGTGGTTTTCTTGGGTGCATGACTATTTGATTAATATACGAAGGCTACATTCCGTTTTCAGATCATACAGTTTGGAATTGGTCGAAATGGAATGCTTTTTCATCCTCAAGAACAAATTCAAATATGCAGCACATTCTTCTTTAAGTTTGACATAAACCAAGAATCCTGTGCTGATCGCACAGAGGCGCTATAAAAAACGTGAGTACCAGACGAAAAGGTTTGTTTTGCCCATAATTCAAAATTTTAAAGCTGGTTTCCCATCCAGAATGTTTTATAAAAACACAGCTGGCGATATTTGAACAAAGAATGGTGAAAATTTTTCGAGGATTCGGCTCATTTGACGAAATACTGCTGGAATACTCTGTGGCAGTCTTTCACATATTTTCATTTAAAAATGGATGATGCTCTTGCTTACGTTAAAAAATATCCAAAAAACCGTTTGATACTGGAAACTGGTGGAAAAGACACTTTCATTTATTCATAGATTTCCAATGGGTGCACAATAGAGGTATATGATATGAAAGTGATGTAATAAAAGACAAACAATACCAATATATATAAAGATATAAGTCTGAAGACTTAATTATCGTTGACTCCCTTTACTGATCTCGCTTCTCCGAACAAAGTTTTTGAATGGGCTAAGTGGAGATGACTGGCTACCTTATTCCCACTGACATTGTCAGTTCCACCACAGCACTACAATCAATTTTATGTAAGAGGTTTTTTCACGAATTCTGTGAACCGGGTAAGTTTGTGATGAAGATACCTTAGTGTTACTTCAGCGATTATATAGCTCTTTGTACTATAGGGAGAATCTGAACGAATCTGGATAGGAAAAAATCAATTTGCTGGAGTACAATGGAAAGTACCTAAAGTACTACCAGCTTAACCAATCGATAACTATTGTTCATAGACATCATACACATTTTGATCTAATAATTATATTATTAGGGACTCTATCCGCGCAATCCATTGCTCGAGTCAAACATGGTCCATGCTTAAACGACAGAACTCAAACGTGACATGCATAAACGATATCTACAACGTTCGGAAAATTTTTTACTAAAATTAAATTATTTTATTCCAACATTCTATGTAGTAAAAATACCTGTCAGGGATTAATATTTTTTCATTTTTCAAAAAATGTTTCTTACATAATCAGCAACTGTAGTCTTGTGCATGTATTTGATTGAATTTTGAAAAAAAGTAATCGAAATATCGCGATAAATGTAAACGAAACTTCACGATTAATCTTTTTAGACCCATTAGGGTCGTTTCACTGAATTTCATGAGGGAATATTAGCATTTTAAGGCCATTCTGACCATGTTACTCAAATTCGAGAGGGAATATTAATGTATTTGTGGTCAATTTGACCGTGATACTCAAATTCATGAAGGGATATTCACATTTTTAAAGTCAATATGGCCGTGGTACTAAACTTTATGAGGGGATATTAGCATCTATAGAGCCTTTATGGCCGTGGCACTCAACTTCATGAGGGGATATTAGCATTTTTAAAGTCAATATGGCCGTGGGGTACTAAACTTCATCAGAGGATATTTGCGTATTTAGAGTCATTATGGCCGTGGTACTAAACTTCATGAGGAGTTATTAGCGTATTTAAGGCCATTATGGTCGTGGTACTCAACTTCATGAAGGGGATTTTAGCGTATTCAGAGTCATTATGGCCGTGGTACTAAACCTCATGAGGAGGTATTAGCGTATTTAGGGTCAATATGGCCGTGGTACTAAACTTCATGAGGACTTATTAGCGTATTTAGGGTCAATATGGCCGTGGTACTAAACTTCATGAGGGGATATTAGCATTTATAGAGCCGTTATGGCCGTGGTACTCAACTTTATAAAGGGGATATTGGCGTATTTAAAGTCATTATGGCCGTGGTACTCAACTTCATGAGGGGCTATTCACATTTTCAGGGCCATTATGGCCGTGGTGGTACTCAACTTCATGAAGGGCTATTCACATTTTCAGGACCATTATGGCCGTGGTACTAAACTTCATGAGGAGATATTAGTATTTTCAGGGCCATAATGGCCGTGGTACTCAACTTCATGAAGGGATATTCGCATTTTTAGAGTCAATATGGCCGTGGTACTCAACTTCATGAAGGGCTATTCACATTTTCAGGACCATTATGGCCGTGGTACTAAACTTCATGAGGAGATATTAGTATTTTTCAGGGCCATAATGGCCGTGGTACTCAACTTCATGAGGGGCTATTCACATTTTCAGGGCCAATATGGCCGTGGTACTCAACTTCATGAAGGGCTATTCACATTTTCAGGACCATTATGGCCGTGGTACTAAACTTCATGAGGAGATATTAGTATTTTCAGGGCCATAATGGCCGTGGTACTCAACTTCATGAAGGGATATTCGCATTTTTAGAGTCAATATGGCCGTGGTACTCAACTTCATGAAGGGCTATTCACATTTTCAGGACCATTATGGCCGTGGTACTAAACTTCATGAGGAGATATTAGTATTTTCAGGGCCATAATGGCCGTGGTACTCAACTTCATGAGGGGCTATTCACATTTTCAGGGCCATTATGGCCGTGGTACTCAACTTCATGAAGGGCTATTCACATTTTCAGGACCATTATGGCCGTGGTACTAAACTTCATGAGGAGATATTAGTATTTTCAGGGCCATAATGGCCGTGGTACTCAACTTCATGAAGGGATATTCGCATTTTTTAGAGTCAATATGGCCGTGGTACTCAACTTCATGAAGGGCTATTCACATTTTCAGGACCATTATGGCCGTGGTACTAAACTTCATGAGGAGATATTAGTATTTTCAGGGCCATAATGGCCGTGGGTACTCAACTTCATGAGGGGCTATTCACATTTTCAGGGCCATTATGGCCGTGGTACTCAACTTCATGAGGGATACTAGCATTTTTTGATCCAATATGGCCGTGTGGTACTCAACTTCATAAGGGGATATTAGCTTATTTAGAATCATTATGCCCGTGGTACTCAACTTCATGAGGGGCTATTCACATTTTCAGGACCATTATGGCCGTGGTACTCAACTTCATGAAGACTTATTAGCGTATTTAGGGTCAATATGGCCGTGGTACTCAACTTCATGAGGAGTTATTAGCGTATTTAGGGTCAATATGGCCGTGGTACTCAACTTCATGAGGAGTTATTAGCGTATTTAGGGTCAATATGGCCGTGGTACTCAACTTCATGAGGAGTTATTAGCGTATTTAGGGTCAATATGGCCGTGGTACTCAACTTCATGAGGGATACTAGCATTTTTTGATCCAATATGGCCGTGGTACTCAACTTCATAAGGGGATATTAGCTTTTTTAGAATCATTATGCCCGTGGTACACAACTTCATGAGGGGCTATTCACATTTTCAGGGCCAATATGGCCGTGGTACTCAAATTCATGAGGGGATATTAGCATATTTAGAGTCAATATGGCCGTGGTACTAAACTTCATGAGGGGATATTAGCATTTATAGAGCCGGTATGGCCGTGGCATTCAACTTCATAAGGTGATATTAGCGTATTTAAGGACTTCATGGCTTTAGTTCTCATCTTTAAGAAGGGGTATTGGCCTTTTTAGGGGAATTATGGCTGTGGCACTAATCTTCATGCTGGGGTATTGGCATTTTTTAGGGGAATTATGGCTGTGGCACTAATCTTCATGCTGGGCATATTAGCTTTTTCAGGTCATTAAAAAAGTTCATTGGGGGAATTAGCGACACGCATGGCCAGTCCATCATGTTCATGTGGAGTTCACTTTTATCGCTTCCGTAATATGTCACGTATGGTCTTTATATGGTTTGAATCGGCCTTAGCGCGGTTCATATATGGCGTTAGGTGTTAAATCGTTTACCCGTTTGATGAATGACCGAAGGTTAAAAAGGAGAGAACAAAAGAAAGTAATTGAGCGAGTGCGTAAACGGAGAATGAGCGCTAACGCCATAGCGTTATCGCAGTGTTATTTAGGACGTCACTGAGGGCGTGTGCGAGCGGTCGTTTTTGGATTGTTATGACGTCATATGACGTCGCAGTGACGTAATTTTTGGTATGCGAGGTTTTTTAGGGGTGCCTAACAATATATCCAAATTTCATGATTGTGCTACCTTTTAAAGGTATTATGGTACTAAACTTCACTAGACCCAAATAATTATTCTCAAAGTTCTGGTGCCATCCGTGATAAATTTAAGCATTTTTTGTCACACATGGAGCTGTTCCATGGCAGTCGAATCATTGACCGAATGAATATTATTATCTTGTACTTTTAGTGGATCGTGGTATCCAGTTTTGTCACATATATGTGATGAAGATGATCTGCCATTTTTGTGCAACTTTATTCGTCAGTTCATTTCACAACAATATGTGTGATTTATGCCAGATGTTTCCGCGTCAAATGTATTATAATGTATATTCACTCAAAAACATTCATATTTCAACCTATTTTTCGAGAAACTTAGTCTTTTGTTAAAAAAATGTATTTGCCTGCCTCCTATCAGTAATGGTGATGTAATGGTGCCATTTTCCTTGCATAAATGCCATTATTTCGTATGTCGTTGTTTTCAATATTGCACTTTTATGCAGCTACTGATGTTGGCAATGCTATGAAACCACACTTATTACAAAGTAGTTCAAATTCGGTTTTCTTTTTGCTTAGTTTCATTCTCTAGTTTAATAATGATGGATTTCAACGCTAAATTAATTGATACTATTTCAAATCATGAACCTTTGTACAATCTGTACCTATTGAATAGCAATACAAAATATTTTGCTATTTTTATCATAGCCTTGTAATAATTCAAAATATCTATCGAAATCTGAAAAGAATCGCCTGGAATGTATATAAATGTGACAATTTCCGCTTTAGAAGTGCCTTTGTCTTTGCCAAATGCATCTTTTACCACTTTCAGCGGTTGAACTGGTATAAGAGGTATTGGGTTATCGAAAGACCAGAATTAGCCAGGATTGAAAAAAAATGGAATGGAATTCAAATTTTCACCATAGATTTTTTTCAAGTGTAATCGCTAGCACTATATTTTAAACACCTCTTAGCTCCCATTAGTTGTTTCCTTCTGGCCCCCTCCTCTGGCCTTCAAATGATATAGAATGAGAAACCTAGATACCTGTACGAAAAGCCAATAGCAATATGACCTCATTTTAATACCATTCAACCTCATGATGCTATTGCTACATGCATCAATCATATATGAAATATTTTAAAAGTGATAGGAATTTCACTGTGACTGCAAACTCTGTCTGCAATAAGCTTATACTTTCTTTGAAACCATCTCTCGAATTCAAACCCCAACAGTATTTAATAAAAAATACTAATGCTTTTAAGCGCCCCGTTAGCTCAATCGGTAAAGCATGGAGTATACGTTCCGAGCTATACCCTTGTCGAACGATCTGTGTTCGAAAGACGCTAGAGATGATTACATGCGAGAGGTCCGCTGGACTCCCCGCCGGTGCACAGTTGTTCACGTAACTACTGCTTACGGCCTCCTTTACCAACCATGCCTATGCACAGAAAAATGAGTAGTCTATTCTACGATTGGTCTTCTGCACACTAAGCCGTAAAAACAATCCAATCAAAATTCAATTTTTTGACAACCATAAGTCAAGTACGAATCATGTGTCAGGGTTCTGGCGGTTATTGATTACACGATTATACAGTATAGTATGATATCACAAACCTTTGCTGTTCAGACCGTCAAGGGCAGCAAAGTATCCCCCAACTTTTGTGATTTCCTGGATACCGAGAGGACATTGATACACATCCTTATTCATATCTGCGCTATGACCCATATAACTAAAAAATGCTTTCCTCTGATCTTCTGGTACATCAAGCTGGGCATAGAAAGTTGAAGCACGATGCCTCATACTTGTTGCAGTAGTATGGCTGCTGACATCCGCAGCATCAGCTCTATATTTAACAGCGTGCTCCCACTAGCATGATCCATTGACATCTTGGTACTCGGAAAGACAAAATGGTTTCGAGGATTCACTTCACTTTTTTTCCTGTTCCCACTTTTGCTTAAAAATTCCAAGGCAGCATCGCATTCTGGAGGAACAAGGACAGGTACCAAATGATTAGTGCCTTCCCCTCATTTGTATATCACTTCCAATGTATCTAGCATTGATTTTTCTTTTCTATCAACTTTTCTTATTCGTTGCTCATCAACCCATTTTCCATTTTTTGCATCCTCCCAGTCCCTCATCTGCAATCGATTGGGCTCCCCTCCACGTCGAGCATTAAAAAGTGTCAACCGAGAAACTGCTAAGTTGCGAATGGTTATAAAAACGCTGAGCACACCAATCGTAATGGGTCTTTTAGCAAGCTATTTAGTTGCTGTACTGTGTAATCTCGAATTTTCTTTACATTGCTTTCATCTGGAAGTCTGACTGGCTGTCGAAGATTTTCATTACGACTTTTCAAAAGTTGGTATTCTGCGTCGCCAAAAATGCCGGTCCATCTGAGTGCTAGGACAGCCAAGAATTTATCAATAGAATCAGCACTAATGTCGTCATCGATAATCAAACAGTGTCCTTTCAAGACTTTGGCAGCTTGCTTTAAAATATTTCCAATGTTGATTTTTAATCCCGGTTTAAGTATCCCATCTCTATGAGAAGATAAGTTTTGTACGGCTTCTTCCAGAGCAACAAAATGTTTCCGCACGAACATATTCTCTACTCCTAAAGAATCATCCTTAGAGCATCTGACAAATTCTTTATAAAGATTCGCCAATGAAATTGAAACTGGCTTTCCCAATGAGTCGCAACGCAGTATCACTTTTGCACAGTTTTCCGACTTCATCATCATTAAATCGAGAAAGCAGGTCGATGAATTCCATGCTATCACTTTCATCAGCCAGCTGGATTGGGAAACAAACCCCTAATAAATCCCCCCCCCCCATATTTTTGTCGGCAGTGTTTGTAATGGTGGAAAAAATATTTTCTTCTGATGAAAGCTTTGCAGAAAGAACAGACTTTCACACCATTTTCGGCTTGTCCACGTTCACAGAGCAATGGCTTTTCTTCTTTGACAATATTCATATTATATTTGAAAATCCCCTCTTGTCTAATCAGCTCGAATTCTTTAGCCTGTTGGTGCTTCGGCAAACATAAAGCATGAGCTACTTTTTCTTCGTTTTTGTGCTTGGCTTTAAGATGACAGCTTGCACATCAATTTTGAGCAGTATAGACATGGTCTTGCTGGCCTTGCACGTCTTTTCTTCACTTTTGGATCCTTGGTGCTGGTCACGGTTTTCTCATTTCTCGTGTCGCAGCATTCTATATCAGGAATATCTTCGGAATCGCAATCTGAACCACAGTGAATACTATTTGAATCTGCCTAAATGTTCATTCGAACGTCAAATACCAATAAACATACAAATAGAGAATATATATTGGAAAACAAAACATTGATAAAGAA
>OZ023143.1:18158347-18181406 GCA_963675895.2 Styela plicata | reverse complement strand
TTAACAACTAGGCTATCGTGCCTATTTCTCGAAGTTGTCAGAATTTTAGTTTAATGAGACATTAATTACAGAACACAGTAGGACAGTGCTTATTCAGCGCCCAAGTATAATCAAGTTGTATATATACTGGAGATCCACTTATCAGTGATTGATGTATTGGTATCATAACCTTACTACCTTAAAATTATTATATTCTGCTCAAAAATTTAGTATGCGCTTTTCACAAATATTGATTATATTTACTCCCTTTTCTAATTTCTAAGTAATGATCAACATAGCAGAGGAATAGCTATCGATTGATTTTTTACGAAGAGCTCGCAAAATTTCACAGTTTTTGCAGTATTTGGCATATATCAAATGTGCTTATGAAGTCCCAATACAGCCCGAGTATTGGGCCTCCAGAAACATCATTGCTCAATTTTGTAACAAACCACAATCCGTTTTTGATAACAATATAATTTTTCATTGACGATTGCTTGTATATGGAGTTTTATGTTTTAAATATTATTCAATTTTTACCCAATAATAATTGTGCTTTTATAATTATTATTCAATCTTATCTAGGATTACAGCTGTAATAGCCACTTCTTGAGTGGATCATCCTGAACCAGGCCCTGTACAAGCGGCCACTTATAGACGGACAGGGTTAGAGTTGCTGGAAAGATATGATCTTTTCCCTGTTTGACTTAGCCCACCCAAGTTATCACACACTGGATTGAGTGGCGGTCATGAATTATCGAACCGGACTCGCCAGGACTCGAACCCGAGATCTTCAACATGCGATGCCAACATGTTTAACAACTGGGCCATCGTGCCCAACATGGGCGACATTTCATTTTATATCTCTTGCTGAAAAGAATAAATAAATGCCTCTTTGAGCATTTTGTAGATATCAAATCGTATAAAAAGGTGCATAACTATTAAATACTGCTATGAAATAGCAGCGTCGATGGTTTTGAAGCTTTTGATTCTAAGAAAATGACATGAACATTTCAGGCACTCGAAAAAAGCCAATATTGGATGTTAGCAAAACTGCTGTATCTTCAATAGATGTTATAGTTTAAATGATTTTTTTTTGTGAAATATTTTATGTTACCCGGAAATGTTTATATTCTTTTTATTATTTCTCGAAGTTGTCAGAATTTTAGTTTAATGAGACATTAATTACAGAACACAGTAGGACAGTGCTTATTCAGCGTTATATAATCGAGTTGTATATATATTGGAGATCCACTGATCAGTGATTTGATGTATTGGTATCATAAAGCTACCTTAAAATTATTATATTCTGCTCAAAATTAGTATGACTCTTTTCAAAAATATTGATTATATTTACTCCTTTTCGAACTTCTGAATAATGATCAACATAGCAGAGGAATAGCTATCGATTGATTTTTAACAAAGAGCTCGCAAAATTTTACAGTTTTTGACATATATCAAATGTGCTTATGAAGTCCCAATACAGCCGAGTATTGGGCCTCCAAAGCATCATTGATCAATTTTGTAACAAACCACAATCTGTTTTTGATAACAATATAATCTTTCATTGACGATTGCTTGTATATAGAAGTTTATGTTATAAAATATTATTCGATTTATACCCAATAATATTGTGCTTTTTATAATTATTATGCAAAATTTATCTAGAATTTACTGCTGTAATACCCACTTCTTGAGTGGATCACCCTGTCCAAGGCCCTGTACAAGCGGCCACTTATAGACGGACGGGGTTTAGAAATTGCTGGAAAGATTTGATCTTTTCCTGTTCGGCTTAGCCTACCCAAGTTATTACACACTGGGTTGAGTGGTGGGCATGGATAAGCGAACCGGACTCTCCAGGACTCGAACCCGGATCTTCAACATGCGATGCCAGCATGTTTAACAACTAGGACATCACACCCAAAACAGCAACATTTCATTTTTATATCTCTTGCTGGGAGATAAAAATAAATGCCTGTTTGAGCATTTTGTAGATACCAAATCGTATAAAAAAGGTACATAATTAATACTGCTATGAAATAGCAGCGTCGGTGGTTTTAAAGCTTTTTGATCCTACAAAAATGACATAAACATTTCAGGCACTCGAAAAAATCCATTATTAGATATTAGCAAAAACTGCTGTTATCTTCAATAGATGTTATACTTTAATGATTTGTTTTTGTGAAATGTTTTTTATATCTTGATTTTTATACATCAGTGATTGATGTATTAGTATCCTAAGTTGCTCAAAAATAATATGCGCTTTTCGCAAATATTGATTATCTTTACCCCTTTACTAAATTTCTAAGTAATGATCAGCGTAGCAGTAGGAATAGCTATTGATTGAGTTTTAACAAAGAGCTCGCAAAAATTGAACACTTTTTGCAGTATTTGGCATATATCAAATGGTGCTTATGAAAGTCCCAATACAGCTGAGTATTGGGAATCCCGAGCATCAATTGATAAATTTTGTAACAAACCACAATTTGTTTTTGATAACAATATAATCTTTCATTGACGATTGCTTTGTATATTGAGTTTATATTTTTAAATTTCATTGACGTATAACAAGGTACATAATTAATACTGCTATGAAATCGCAGCATCGGTGGTTTTGAAGCTTTCGATCCTGCGAAAATGATGTGAACATTTCAGCCACTCAAAAAAAAATCCATTATTAGATATTAGCAAAAATCTGCTGTATCTTCAATAGATGTTATACTTTAATAATTTTTTTTTGTGAAATATTTTTTGTATTCTTGATGTTCATACATCAGTGATTGATGAATTAATATCCTAAGCTACGTTAAAATATTATATTCTGCTCAAAAATAGTGTGCGCTTTTTCGCAAATATATTGATTATTTTTACCCCTTTACTAATTTTTAAGTAATGATCAGCGTAGCAGAGGAGTAGCTATTGATTGAATTTTAACAAGAAGCTCGCAAAATTTGAACACTTTTTGCAGTATTTGGCATATATCAAATGTGTTTATGAAGTCCCAATACAGCCGAGTATTGGGAATCCCGAGCATCATGGATCAATTTTGTAGCAAACCACAATTTGTTTTTGATAACAATATAATCTTTCATTAACGATTGCTTGTATATTGAGTTTATATATTAAATATTATTCAATTTATACCCAATAATATTGTGCTTTTATAATTATTATGCAAATTTTTCTAGGATTGCCTCTTGTAATATGAATCAATGTCACAGTCCACTAGATGAACTTGTTGGGTCGTTATTATAACCAGAATGTATTATGCAGATAATAATTTGTGAACATCATGGCTGTATTACTCGATTCTTAGTAAAAAAAATCTCTACATTTTATATGCTCAAATAGATAGATTTATAGATGTGATAAAATATCAAGTTGTTTTTTAGTGATGTGTAGATTAGAAACATTTGATGAAAGTTTTCTTTATTTTGCTGTGCCAACTGCATCAGAGCAAATAATTATGCTATCTTGTGTAGAGTTATCGCTCTAATATGACTCAGTATCACAGTCCATCGAATGAACTCGGGCTGTTGAGTCGTTAATATAACTAGAATGTATATATCTAAATGATAATTTGTGAGCACCATGCCTTTATTACTGGATTCTTAGTAAAAAAATCTGTAAAATTTTGTATAAAAAGATAAATTGGTTTATAGATGTGACTGAATACCGAGTAATTTTTTTCATGATATGTAAAATATAAACATTTTGAGTGAATTTTTCTTCATTTTACCATTGGAGTTTTGCATTACGATATTTTGCTTTTATAATTATCATGCTATCTTATTTAGACTCAAAATATCATTTCATCGAATGAACTTGGCTGTTGAGTCATTAATATAGTCACAATTTATATACCTTTGATTTAATAGCAAAGAGCTACTAAAAGATGTAGTATTAGCAACTGCACTCTCAACGGAAAACATCCCAACCCGTCATGGTGAAGTGTAGTCAGCGGTATCTGCCCTGGACAATGGTAGAACCACCTACCACTTCTTTGCTTCCTTTTAGTCGTTTCTTGCATCATGTAAAAAAACAGGCTGGAACTATTATGACTGAAATGATAATTTTTGCAAGCTTTTTATGGCTTTATTACTCAATTCGTAGTAAAAATCGATGTAAAGAGGTTTATAGATTATATATTGATGCGTAGATTATAAACATTTTGAGAGAATTTTTTTTTCGGTATCTGAGTTTTGCATCAAAGTAATGTGCTTTTATAATCATCGTGCTATCTAATCTGAAGTTATCAAATTAATATGACTCAAAATATCGGTCCACTGGAAGAATATAACCAGAATGTATTATGCAGATGATAATTTGCGAACATCATGGCTGTATTACTCGATTCTTAGTGAAAAAAATCTCTCAAGTTTTATATGCTCAAATAGATAGGTTTATAGATATGATAAAATATCTGGTTATTTTTAGTGATGTGTATGTAGATTATGAACATTTTCTTTATTTTACCGTCAGTACCTTGCATTATAGTGATGTGCTTCATGCTATTTTATTCAGAGTTATCGCATTTAATATGACTCGAAATACCAGTGCATTGAAAGAATTTGGCTGATAAGTCATTTATAATATCAGAATGTACGACGCAGATGATAATTTGTGAGCATGATGGCTTTATTACTCATTTCTTAAAAAAATTGTAAATTTGATGTTCTTTAATAAATAGGGGTATAGATGTGACACAATATCTAATTATTTTTCAGTGATGTGTAGATTATAAATATTCGGGGGGGAGGGGGATTTTTCTTTATATTATCGACAGATTGCATTACAGTAATGTGCTTTTTTTAATTATCATGCTATCTTATCTTGAGTTATCGTTGTAATATGACTCGGTATCACAGTCCATCGAATGAACTTGGCTACTGAGTCATTTATATCTGCAGAATGTATGTATGTAGATGGTAATTTGTGAGCATTATGGTTTTACTACTAGTTTCTTCAATTAAATCTGTAAATGTCTGATTATGCTTGAATAAATTGCTTTGTAGATGTGACAAGATATTGAATTTTTTATATTGGGGAGTAGGTTTCCTCTCATCTGCATATCAGTGACAGAATAAACCCTCAATATTCATTGAAATCCAACCTTTTCAGTTGCCAGGGTTGCCTCATTTTCTACAAAGGAGAGGGGTCAATATCGATAAATTCTCTGTTATATTAGGACAATTGTCCATCATCTGAAGCTGAAGTAACAATAATAAATTGAATTCTCCAAGTGTTTTTGATTACTGAAAGTATGGCTAGGAAAATTTTAAGAAGTTGTGACTGGTTTAGCTACCATCCAGGGCAGATATCACTCACTGCACTATCGCGATTTAGTTTTGTTTATGATGTTTTTTCAAGTGCAGTTGCTGGTACTACATTTTTGCAGGTATTGTGGGACCATTGAGTGGTGGGTAGGGTAGCCTTGCATGAGATGAAACTTCCATAAATAAAGAAAACGGTAATGAAAAATTAAATCTTATGAATCCGATTCTCAGACTGATCCAGAAATTTGGCCAGTAAGGGTCTGGCAAATCAGGCATTATCTGTCTGTTAACCATGCTCGACAGAATAATAGAATAATTCTCTATTACAATGAGAGTTTAAGTAATGACATCTTGAATCGATACATTTTGTAAAAACAAATCCGAATATGAAATATCAAAATATCTTTAATTAAAAAGCAGTATTCTAACTTTTTTAAAAGAAAACGGTATTCATTGCAAAATCCAGAAAACTTGAGTTCATTTCAGGATTTTCTTTCATTTTGTGAAACAGTATCAATTTTAAGATCAAATAGAATTTCTCTGTGGATTCTTTCTTAATTTAGAGAGAGAGATTTATAAAAAAAAAAATGTGTCCACAAATAAATGACGTATTAGCATATGGGATATCATTTTTATCCTGTGGGAGAGGAAAGCCGAGAATACAGCTTAACCACATGGCGAACCACGACCTCTCGCGCAGGTACCAGTTCCGAATAGGGGTGAAGGTTTTTAATTATCGTATCTCTCATTTTTCCCGTGCATGAACCTGGTTGGTGGAGAAAGCCGTAAACGGCGTTTACGTGAACCAACGGGCACCGGCGAGGCGCCCAGCAGACCTCTCGCATATAATCATCATACCTTCGAACCTGCGTCTACGATCAGAGATGCGTAGCTCGTATTTATGTGAAATATTTGAGAACAAAAAGCCAAGGGCCGTAATTCGTTTTGCACGCCCGTTCGTAGCTCTGTCCTCTATGCCCCACAAAACAAGTTATTAATGCCCCCACAAAACAAGTTATTTTGTACTGGCCAAAAACTTGCCCTGAAGGTTTGATAAAATAATTTTTGTTCGTACTTTTCATTAGCTACGCGTTATAATCGTGGGCAACGTAATATAATTTTTAAAATATCATAAATTTGCCCTGATATCATTTGAAAAACCATTGAATTTCGCCAAATCCAAGTGAATTTAAGAGAATTCGGTATTCGGGATAGTTGAGAAGGTGCACCCCAGTACACCTCATCAAAGTGGTACACCCTTTAAAAATTCTGGTACAACCCGGTCGAAGAGCAATGCACTAAACTATGATAGGTAAACATCCTAGACAAAAGTAAACGACCCTGATAGAAAGTAATGAGTGATATCTGCTCTCGGCGACAGAAAAATCATCTATTATTTTTCATCTAAATCGGTTTTACCCTAATTCAACATGAAAATCGCCAGTGGAAGGGTTTTAAAATATTGCACATTCTCAAATGTAGTGTGTTTTAGAAATGGGTAATTGTAACGTAATGAATACGTGATTAAGCGTGGCCGCGGTGTCGTGAGAAAAACGAAAAGAGCTGACGAACGTAATACAAAATGAATGACGCGGATTCGAACCCCGGCGAAGTAAGGAGCAAATCGATGAACCAAAAATAAAAAGCCTTTTAACAGCGATACACTGATTGCCTCAGCGGCTTTTAGAAGATTCTTAAAAGTCCTTGATTAACTTAATATCGTGAAGAATCATTACCAGTTTTAGTATGAAAGTTTTTCACGAATATTTATAAGACAAAGACGACAACATAGATGAATTTTGTATAAAACAGATATCTGAAGTGCAGATTTTCAGTATGTATTGAGAACGCTAAAGTACTCAGCAATGACCATCCATGGCCGAACTCGTATAAAAACGATTTTCAAAGTTGATGATAACATGGCAACATTAGTAATCTCAGCCTCCTCAAGGGAAATTTTTGTCATAAATTTGGGTTCAGCAATAGTGATAAATACTGTTTTATGGAGGGTTCAATTTTAGCAATATATCGGCCTTTTTAGGGTCCAGATGAATTCGGATGTTAAAGTATCCGAATCTAAAATGTAATTTTGAATTGGATAATAGGATTCGATTGCTAATTCATACTTGTCGAACGCGCGCAGATAGTCGAAATTGTAAAAGCCTGAAATCGCGCGAGCCTACGCCGTAAAAACGCAGCCCAGCCTCAATGTGGCGTTAAAATATGTGGTTATTAAAAATCGCAAATATGAACGAATATTGGACAATTAGATTGTTGACTAAATAATATTTCTTAAATTACTTCTCACACAGTGGTTCTGAAATGAAAATTTCAACTAGAGCGTTGCAACGTGTACAAATGCAAAACAACGCACAGTATTACGGGACATTTACGAACTTAGTCGCTTGCTGAGAAATGAATTAAGGTAGAAATCAGACGCATTGACTAGTCACTAGAGAGTAGTTAATTTGAAAGCTTCTGATATTATAAAAGTACCATGAATTGGTTGTTGTTGTCGCCGTGAATCATGAGTTGTTATCGTGAATTGGTAGTTGTTTTTGTAAGGTACGGTTATTCTTGACAGTAAAGGAACAGTAAAATAAATCTTGACAGTACGCCAAATTAGATGATTAGGTTGGATTTACCTTTTTGCATTTATTATAGCCTAACCCTTGCCTAAATTACATACAATGTGCGCTCTAAAGAGGAAAAGATATTATTTTGACGGACCTATTTCTGTGCTATGGTAAACGATACACACATCTGTCTTATTTGCAATGATTCACTTGCTTTGCTGAAGGAGGGAAATGTAGAAAGGCACTTTATAACACACCATGTAAGTATAGCGATAATTTTCCTCTTGGAAGTGAAACAATGGAAATGAAACTCAAGACTCTTAAGTCTAATTCGCGTGGGCTGCGGAAAAAATCTTAAAAAGTTTTGTACCTCATCAAAACCGCTATAATAGCTTCATTCAGAGCAAGTTTTAGCAAAAAAGGGAGAGCATTTTCGGAAGGAGAATTGCTAAAGGAATGTTTTTCAGGAATTCATAATAACCTAACAGGATACAAACCTGAATATGAAATGCTGGTGAAAGACATGACGACACAAATATCTCATTGACTTAGTTAAGAACTTGAAAGTACTGCTTACGATGTAGGTAATATTTGGTAAATATTACCATGTAACATTTACATTACAGTGTAAAAAAATACTGGGAAAAAACACATTTTGTAATTTTCTTGCTGGCAGTCGATCGCGAGTTTTTTAATAAATTTTTCGAGGTGATCTCAATGGAAGGCAGGTTGGCCAGCCCTGGGTACATAATAGCTATTCATATAAGATTATTTTATGTACGACAATCATTGTTTTACTAAACAAATTATATAATGTTTGCTAGGTATATTTAGCAAAACATCAACTCTTATAAACAGCGGCGATCTCTTTCATCAACGTCATGTTCTTCTCAGTAACTCAGTAACTAGAAATGTGATTGTTCAATATTATTTTTTTTTATAATAAAGTCAGAAATTCTTCGTGGAACTTATTCCTATATTCTAATCCTCTCTTAAAAATTACATGTCCCAACACGTCAATTATTCTATCTTGTAATAACTAGGCTAAACTCCATTTTTAATCGCGGTATGAAAAATTTGCGCGCCTTCGAAAATTAAATAAGCTCATATTATTGTGCTGCTGCTTCGCATTATCAAGATTATACAAGTAATCAAATTACGATTGTGATCGTGTACGGGTTCTGTATAGGCTGTGGACATCACATAGGCATCGGCGCAAGTATCAACCAAAAGACAAATCTAAATTTTTGGCGCGTCCCTATAGGAAAAAATTCTGTCAAAATATATTTTGTGAAGTATTTATCCCAGATGGATCGCGTCGATGAGAAGCGGTCCATCTATGACACGTGTTTATAAAAACAAAATTTCTAATATAGATCATTATAAGCTAATTTCATACAATATGACATTGGTAGAATATTATTATCATAAGCATAGTTTCCGGCTTAGGATCAGTCCCATCACCACGCCATGAAATTATGTGATATTGTTCAAAAATAATAGGTGAACCCGGTAGACAAAAAGCTAAGATCCACCAGCAGCAGGCTAAAATACAATTTCATTTTATGCTGCGAGATAGAAATACCGATAAAATGGCTTAACCATGGCCTACGGCGTATCATAACCTCAAGGCCAGATAGCTCATCGATTTTAAGTTGGGTGAGAAAGTGGGTCTAGTGAAGTTTAGTACCATATTCCCCGAATGTCATTAAAATAAAAACTGGCAGAATATTCTAATCCTAACTAGGGGGCGCCAATGCTGCAAGCATCTGTCATTGTTTCCCGGGTTAGGATGAGAAACTATTATGATAGGATGGGAAATTATTATGATAATCGGATATATGGTACTAAACTTCATGAGACTCGAGAAAGTTTGGGCTACGCCTAATCTTTAACTCATTTTGCATATAGCCTACATGATGAGGAAAGCTTTAACGCGAACTATCGTTGGCCGATGTGGTTTCTAGAGAATCTCTCGCGTGTTGTCATACCTCGCGGGATTCGAGCCTCCGGCAAGACGATCAGAGATGCGTAGCTCGAAGCGTATTCCGAACGCTTTCACTAGTTGACCTGACTCCGCACCTTTCCAACGCCGAATAAAAACATCACTAACCTCATTTCCATTCCACGCACAAACTCCATTCCTTATATCCATTTTGAAGATATAGTGAACTGCACTACCACGCTGTTCTGACGCCTGAACTTAGTTTAACAACACTCGTCAAAACCAATCTTTACAAACAAAGGAAAAGCAATTTTATCCCGCCAAAATCTGTCTACCGATATTCAAACTTGTCAGGTTTCATCATTGTCAAATCGCAATATCCGTCGGCCAGATCTAAATATTTTAATAAGGAAGTATTTTTTATTCAATTTAAACAATATATATTTACTAGTAATTTCTGCTCAATTAATTAAAGTTGACTATACTGCGTAGCAGTAGACAAATATTATGACAAACGTAAAAGTCGAGATTTTCCTCGCAACTGTTTGGGATATGACTTCATAATGCAATATGAATATTTCATTGTTAGCGTATAATTAAAAATTACCCAAAGCATCAATGGGGTGACTAGAGTTTTCACCGGTATATATTTCGGATAGTGTTCGATCCGTGGTTCATCTTTGGAAATTCTCTTCATGTCAAATCGTAGCTGTTTAATGTGCCAATATTGACGGTAAAAAAAACACCGGTTCTCACAATTGCCGATCATCATCGATACCGATACGCTAGTGTCTATCTATTTTTTTGTATTTCACCTATATTTTTGATATCTTGTAATTTTCATTGCAATAGACAAAGTCGCGCGCCTCCTATGTGATACCGATTTTTTTCATACGTTTTTTGTTATTTTTTCATCCAAAAATAATGACTTTTTCGCAAAGAGAGCGAAAATTTGACGCGCGCTATCAGCGTAGTTTAAATTCGACCTTGATTCTCGATGTCCCCGTGTTCTAAGAATATTCCTTTAGAGAATCGGCGTTTACCATAGCAAATGACAAAAATACTGGATTGGAATAATGAAAACAGAAAAAAGAATAGAACCCAAAATCAAGACTTTCTATCAATGCAGATATCTACAATGCGGTTTTTCAGTATGTATTGGAAATGCTAAAGTATAAAGTATAAAAACAATTTTCAAAGTTGATAATACACGGTAACTTTAGTAATGCGTTTTTATTAGTCTGAAAATTGAACCTCAACTGTTCAAAGATCTCTATTGCTTTATGCAATTAAAAATTGCAAATAAAAGAACATTGCAGGCCGGTCTTGTAATATATAATAAATGAGGCAAACTTTGAAATCACATATCCCTCCCATCTTTTAATATAATGAATATGAGCTTACATAGTACCCACACACAAAAATTAAGAAATTCAAATTTATCAATGTCAAATATGCATACCAGGTTAGCTCAAAAATCCCCCTCAAAGATCAAAAAATTTTGATCATAAATTTGGATTCAGCAGTAATGATCAATATCGTTTTATGGAGAGTCCAATTTGAGCAATATATGGGGGTTTTTAATGTCCATATTTGTAACCGCATAAAAAGTTACCTTCCGGTGTTTAGAAGTGGTCACATTGCGGGTGCGCGATTAGCTTGAATTTGCGAATGCATTAATTTGCTTTGCTCGAAGTATCATGCGTGAGATAACCTTGAACAAACGTGATTCTTCCAGTGTTAAAAGGTGTCAAAAGTTGCGCATACGTGAGTGAATAGCTCAAATTTGCGAGCGCGTTAACTTGCTTGACTTGAAGAACAATGAATGCCTGATAAAGCCCACGCAAGAATGAGCTGCTCTTCAAAAATAAGTTTTTGGTAATTGGCAAAATCGATGGATTTATATGGTCTATAAACATGTCACCCTTTGCAGTCAGCGGTTATGGTAAAAGAGATTGCAGTGATTAACTAGTATAAACTGCATTCTACATTCAGAGCGCCATGTATCAAAAAACCATCGAAAAGGTGGTATAAAGCGACAGGAATCAATTTAGATATTTAAATTTAGAAAACCGGGCTAAATATTCTGCTAAACGATTCAGCACTTAAATACTTAATAAAACATGATTCTGATACATTTGACTGAAAAGCTTAAAACATTCAAAAAATCACGTAAATATAAACACTTAAAATTGACATTCGATTATAAAATCAAAAAAAAATACCGTCTCGTTTAAAATGCATTGGATTGATAAACTGGTCAGGAAAATTCTTGCTCTTCTTCAAAGTTTCAAAGTTTGGCGAGATGATGATTCATTTTGCTTACTTGTAAGTTATAAAATGTCCTTGAGTTGTCGTAGCTTGGGCACGTAGCCGGAGGTCAACGCTACTACAGTCCAAGCTGAGCGGTTGTATTGGTTGTTGTAAAGCGACCCCTGGTTTGTTTGAGGATGGTGCGGTTCACTCGTGATTTGCCCTCTTTGAATGAGGACTTTTACACTACGGCAACTTAACTGAACAGTCTCTCACGTCTTGTATATATTGTATGGTTGAGATAAAATGCGAAACAAATAAAAGCGGCGGCACTAATTTTGAAAGCAACATAAAAAGCGAAAAAAACTAAAAACTCAACCGCTTGGCACAATATACAAAATAGAAGTGAACGAGAAACAAACCGGCCGTCGCCGACCTGCCAAGTCAATCATGGGATAATGCTTACTGTTGAAAAAAAAGTAAAACGTTGTTGACTTGGCAGGTAAGGCGACGGAAGAAAAGGGAATAAAGAATTATGTTGGTTTCACGCGCTACAACGGTACATCATGTGTGGCCTAGAACGCGTGCTGTTATATTTATCATGATATCTTATTTAGAGATATCGATGTAATATGACTCGAAATATCAGTCCATCGAAAGAACTTGGATGTTCAGTGATTAATATAACCAGAATGTCCATAGACAAATAATAATTGGTGAACATCATGGGTTTAGTACTCGATTCTTATTAAAAAATCTCTACATTTTATATGCTCAAATAAATAGGTTTATAGATATGCTAAAATATCGAGTTGTTTTTAGCGATGTGTAGATTATAAACATTTGGAGGAAATCTTTCTTTATTTCATCGCCAGAGACATTACACTGTAAATTGCGAAGGTGGGTGCGGGGTGGAGCGGAGTGGTGGTATGAAAATTTCGACCTAATAGGGTCGTATTTTAAGGTGGAATTCTTCATACTACCCTACCGTAAATACCGTTGAAAGGAGATTTTTTCTGGGCGAGGCTCAATACAAATCGAGTGAAATATGCTAAATTGTGGCATGCGATGCGGGATCAAAATGATAGAGAGAAAATAGAACTTTTTGATACAACTGAAACTGATAGAATGGCAGAATCAAAAGATAGTAGAAAAATCCAAGGTATTTTCAACGCATTTTTAACTTTTATTGACTGACCGAACAAAGGGTTACGATCGGCTGCTTTAAGGTTAAAGAACAACACGTGGTGACGCGGAATGGCGGTTTGCAGTCTCTTTCGTTGCAGCAGCTCTGAACTCGTAACCAGTGCGGCAACCTTTAGCTATTCTGTGTTCAGTCCGTCCATGAATTTACTTTCTAGTTTTATTGTTTAGGGATTGGATTGCCGGTACTCTATATGAAGAATTGCATTATTCGCTGTTATATAAGACATACTATGGAACATAATACTATCGCTATAGACTTACGTAATAGAAACAGACAAACTTGCAAAAGAACCCTTACGGGGGTCTAGTGAAGTTTAGTACCATAATACCTTTAAAAGGTAGCACAATCATGAAATTTCGATATATTGTTAGGCACCCCTAAAAAACCTCGCATACCAAAAATGACGTCACTGCGACGTCATATGACGTCATAACAAGCCAAAAACGACCGCTCGCACACGCCCTCAGTGACGTCCTAAACAACACTGCGATAACGCTATGGCGTTAGCGCTCATTCTCCGTTTATGCACTCGCTCAATTACTTTCTTTTGTTCTCTCCTTTTTAACCTTCGGTCATTCATTAAATGGGTAAACGATTTAACACCTAACGCCATATATGAACCGCGCTAAGGCCGATTCAAACCATATAAAGACCATACGGGATATTAGCGTATTCAGAGTCATTATGGCCGTGGTACTAAACTTCATGAGGAGGTATTAGCGTATTTAGGGTCAATATGGCCGTGGTACTAATTTCATGAGGACTTATTAGCGTATTTAGGGTCAATATGGCCGTGGTACTAAACTTCATGAGGGGATATTAGCATTTATAGAGCCGTTATGGCCGTGGTACTCAACTTCATAAGGGGATATTAGCGTATTTAAAGTCATTATGGCCGTGGTACTCAACTTCATGAGGGGCTATTCACGTTTTCAGGGCCATTATGGTCGTGGTACTCAACTTCATGAGGGGATATTAGCATTTTCAGGGCCATTATGGCCGTGGTACTCAACTTCATGAAGGGATATTCGCATTTTTAGAGTCAATATGGCCGTGGTACTCAACTTCATGAGGACTTATTAGCGTATTTAGGGCCATTATGGTCGTGGTACTCAACTTCATGAGGGGATATTAGCATTTTCAGGGCCATTATGGCCGTGGAACTCAACTTCATGAAGGGATATTCGCATTTTTAGAGTCAATATGGCCGTGGTACTAAACTTCATGAGGGGATATTAGCATTTTCAGGGCCATTATGGTCGTGGTACTCAACTTCATAAAGGGATATTAGCATTTTCAGAGTCATTATGGCCGTGGTACTAAACTTCATGAGGGCTTATTAGCGTATTTAGGGTCAATATGGCCGTGGTACTCAACTTCATAAGGGGATATTAGCGTATTTAAAGTCATTATGGCCGTGGTACTCAACTTCATGAGGGGCTATTCACATTTTCAGGGCCATTATGACGGTGGTACTCAAATTCATGAAGGGATATTAGCATTTTTAGAGTCAATATGGCCGTGGTACTTAACTTCATGAGGAGTTATTAGCGTATTTAGGGCCAATATGGCCGTGGTACTAAACTTCATGAGGGGATATTTGCATCTATAGAGCCCTCATGGCCGTGGTACTCAACTTCATAAGGGGATATTAGCTTATTTAGAATCATTATGCCCGTGGTACTCAACTTCATGAGGGGCTATTCACATTTTCAGGGCCATTATGGTCGTGGTACTCAAATTCATGAGGGGATATTAGCATTTTTTGAGCCAATATGGCCGTGGTACTCAAATTCATGAGGGGATATTAGGGGTCTAGTGAAGTTTAGTACCATAATACCTTTAAAAGGTAGCACAATCATGAAATTTCGATATATTGTTAGGCACCCCTAAAAAACCTCGCATACCAAAAATGACGTCACTGCGACGTCATATGACGTCATAACAAGCCAAAAACGACCGCTCGCACACGCCCTCAGTGACGTCCTAAACAACACTGCGATAACGCTATGGCGTTAGCGCTCATTCTCCGTTTATGCACTCGCTCAATTACTTTCTTTTGTTCTCTCCTTTTTAACCTTCGGTCATTCATTAAATGGGTAAACGATTTAACACCTAACGCCATATATGAACCGCGCTAAGGCCGATTCAAACCATATAAAGACCATACGTGACATATTACGGAAGCGATAAAAGTGAACTCCACATGAACATGATGGACTGGCCATGCGTGTCGCTAATTCCCCAATGAACTTATTTAATGACCTGAAAAAGCTAATATCCCCAGCATGAAAATTATTGCCATAGCCATAATTCCCCTGAAAATGCCAATACCCCTTCATAAAGATGATTAGTAAAGTCACGAAGTCCTTAAATACGCTAATATCACCTTATGAAGTTGAGTGCCACGGCCATAACGGCTCTATAAAAGCTAACATCCCCTCATGAAGTTTAGTACCACGGCCATATTGACTCAAAAAATGCTAATATCCCCTCATGAATTTGAGTACCACGGCAATAATGGGCCTGAAAATGTGAATAGCTCCTCATGAAGTTGAGTGCCACGGGCATAATGATTCTAAATAAGCTAATATCCCCTTATGAAGTTGAGTACCACGGCCATAATGGCCCTGAAAATGCGAATAGCCCCTCATGAAGTTGAGTACCACGACCATAATGACTCTAAATACGCTAATATCCCTTTATGAAGTTGAGTACCACGGTCATATGGACTCTAAAAAATGCCAATATCGCCTCATGAATTTGAGTACAACGGCCATAATGGCCCTGAAAATGTGAATAGCCCTTCATGAAGTTGAGTACCACGGGCATAATGACTCTAAATAAGCTAATATCCCCTTATGAAGTTGAGTACCACAGCCATGACGGCTCTATAAATGCGAATATCCCCTCATAAAGTTTAGTACCGCGGACATATTGGCCCTAAATAGGCTAATAAAACTCCTCATGAAGTTAAGTACCACGACCATATTGGCTAAAAAATACTAATATTCCCTCATGAATTTGAGTACCACGGCCACATTGACCCTAAATACGCTAATAAGTCTTCATGAAGTGGAGTACCACGGCCATAACGGCTCTATAAATGCTAATATCCCCTCATGAAGTTTAGTACCACGGCCATATTGACCCTAAATATGCTAATAAGTCTTCATGAAGTTTAGTACCACGGCCATATTGACTCTAAAAATGCGAATATCCCTTCATGAAGTTGATTACCATGGGCATAGGGCATAATGATTCTAAATAAGCTAATATCCCCTTATGCAGTTGAGTATCACGGCCATGACGGCTCTATAAATGCGAATATCCCCTCATGAAGTTTAGTACCACGGCCATATTGGCCCTAAATAGGCTAATAACTCCTCATGAACTTAAGTACCACGGCCATATTGGCTCAAAAATGCTAATATTCCCTCATGAATTTGAGTACCACGGCCCTATTGACCCTAAATACGCTAATAAGTCTTCATGAAGTTGAGTACCACGGCCATAACGGCTCTATAAATGCTAATATCCCCTCATGAATTTGAGCACCACGGCCATAATCCCCTAAAAATGCCAATACCCCTTCATAAAGATGAGTACTAAAGCCATGAAGTCCTTAAATACGCGAATATCACCTTATGAAGTTGAGTGCCACGGCCATAACGGCTCTATAAATGCTAATATTCCCTCATGAAGTTTAGTACCACGGCCATATTGACTCTAAATATGCTAATATCCCCTCATGAATTTGAGTATCACGGCCATAATGGCACTGAAAATGTGAATAGCCCCTCATGAAGTTTAGTACCACGGCCATATTGACTCTAAATATGCTAATATCCCCTCATGAATTTGAGTACCACGGCCATAATGGCCCTGAAAATGTGAATAACCCCTCATGAAGTTGAGTACCACGGGCATAATGATTCTAAATAAGCTAATATCGCCTTATGAAGTTGAGTACCATGGCCATGACGGCTCTATAAATGCAAATATCCCCTCATGAAGTTTAGTACCACGGCCATATTGACCCTAAATAAGCTAATAACTCCTTATGAAGTTGAGTACCACGGCCATATTGGCTCAAAAAAACTTGCTAATATCCTCTCATGAATTTGAGTGCCACGGCCATAATGGCCCTGAAAAATGTGAATAGCCTTCCATGAAGTTGAGTACCACTGCCATTATGACTGTAAATACGATAATATCCCCATCTGAAGTCGAGTACCACGGCCATGACGGCTCTATAAATGCTAATATCCCCTCATGAAGTTTAGTACCACGGCCATATTGACCCTAAATATGCTAATAAGTCTTCATGAAGTTTAGTACCACGGCCATATTGACTCTAAAAAATGCGAATATATCCCTTCATGAAGTTGAGTACCACGGGCATAATGATTCTAAATAAGCGAATATCCCCTTATGAAGTTGTGTACCACGGCCATATTGGCTCAAAAAATGCTAGTATCCCTCATGAAGTTGAGTACCACGGCCATAATGGCTCTGGAAATGTGAATAGCCCTTCATGAAGTTGAGTACCACGGTCATAACGGCTCTATAAATGTCAATATCCTTTCATGAATTTGAGTACCACGGCCACAAGGATTCTAAATACGCTAATATTCCCTTATGAAGTTGAGTACCACGGCCATGATGGCTCTGAAAATGCTAATATCATCTCATGAAGTTTAGTATCACGGCCATAATGACTCTAAATACACTAATATCCCCGTATGAAGTTGAGTACCACGATCACAACAGCTCTATAAATGCTAATATCCCCTCATGAAGTTTAGTACCACGGCTATATTTACCCTAAATACGCTAATAAGTCTTCATGAAGTTTAGTGCCACGGCCATATTGACTCTAAAAATGCGAATATCCCCTCATGAAGTTAAGTACCACGGCCATAATGGCCCTGAAAATGCTAATATCCCCTCATGAAGTTGAGTACCACGGCCATAAGGGCCCTGAAAATGCGAATAGCCCCTCATGAAGTTGGGTACCACGACCATAATGACTCTAAATACGCTAATATCCCTTTATGAAGTTGAGTACCACGGTCATATGGACTCTAATTATTATTATTTATTTTGTATCATGATCTTGCTTCAGGCGAATACGCCTGTAGTTGTGTATAAATTAAAGTTGATTTGATGAATAAAAAATATACATATATACTGCCTGGTGATTAGGTTCAATTACGTCGTGTTGTATCATTTGTGGTTCGTCGTAGAACTGGAAAGCATTATAGAACAGTGGTATGGAACACAGCCACCCCCTATTCTATAAGACTACACTCGCGGATTGCGTGAAAATGGGAAAAATTTAATCCCCTGAAAGGAAGATTGTTGCTACTTACTCGGGGATAAAATAATTTGATTTTGTTCACAAATCCCGTTAATAAGGCACAAATTAATGTTTTGTTTGACATTTGCGGATTTTGAGATTGTACACACTAAGCAAATTTTCCCGCGTGTTATTGAAATCGTTTATTCATGTCACGCACGTGTACCGGTCAGTCTGAGATTTTTTTCGGTCGTGGAGGGGAGACATGACACTATGACAACAAATGCCAACAACCAAAGGATAAAAATTTTGAATGCAAGCTTTTAACATGAAAAGTGCTCCATATATACATTGCAAAATAGAAATGAATTATATCATAATTAGATATTTGTTGAATTATCAACGATTTTAAGACTGACTTTCGTTGGTGCATGTCTATTTGATTAATATACGAAGGCTACATTCTGTTTTTTTTTTTTCTCGAAACTGTGATTCGAACTTCATATTTATTGTTTAACAATGGTAGCTGAACAACAGAAACTAAAGCAAGGTACGCTATGCTCTTCACGCTAGATAAACATGTGAATTACGAGAAATAAAATATATATATATAATCTCGAATAAATTTTAGGTTTGCACGATAATTGCATAATAATTTATTATTTTGCGGCTTCATTGATGTCAGTTGCTTACGTTAAAATATATCCAAAACCGTTTGAATAAATCTGGTGGAAAAGACACTTTTATTTATTCATAGATTTTCAATGTGCGCGGAATAGAGTTATATGATATGAAAGTGATGTAATAAAAGAGAAACGATATGATTATATAAAAAAGATATAAGTCTGAAGACTTAATTATCGTTGACTCCCTTTTCTGATCTTGCTTCTCCGAAGAAAGTTTTTTCCCAATGGCATTGTCAGTTTACCACAGCACTGCAATCAATTTTATGTAAGAAGTTTTTTTCACGAACTTCTGTGAACCGGGTAAGTTTGTGATGGAGATACCTTAGTGTTACTTCAGCGATTATATAGCTCTTTGTACTATAGGGAGAATCTGAACCAATCTCGATGGGAAAAAATCAATTTGCTGGAGTACAATGAAATCTATCTAAAGAAACGATGTTGATTCTTTCTAGATATACTCAAATGCTATTTCTTTAACTTAACCAATCGATAACTATTGTTCATAGACATCATACATATTTTGATCTAATAATTATATTATTGAGGACTCTATCCGCGCAATCCATTGCTCGAGTCAAACATGGTCCATGCTTAAACGACAGAACTCAAACGTGACATGCATGAACGACATCTACAACGTTCGGAAATTTTTTTACTAAAATTAAATTATTTTATTCCAACGTATTATGTAGAAAAAAATTCCTGTCAGGGATTAAAGTTTTTCATTTTTCAAAAAATGTTTCTTACATAATAAGCAACTGTAGTCTTGTGCATGTATCTGATTGAATTAAAAAAAAAACTAATCGAAATTTCACGATAAATGTAAATGAAACTTCAAGATTAATCTTTTTAGACCCATTAGGGTCGTTTCACTGAATTTCATGAGGGGATATTAGCGTTTTTATAGTCATTATGGCCGTGGTACTAAACTCCATGAGAAGGTATTAGCATTTATAGAGCCGCTATGGCCGTGGTATTCAACTTCATAGGGGGGTATTTGCGTATTTAGAGTCATTATGGCCGTGGTACTCAAATTCATGAGGGGCTATTCACATTTTCTGGGCCATTATGGCTGTGGTACTCAAATTCATGGGGGATATTCGCATTTTTTAGAGTCAATATGGCCGTGGTACTAAAACTTCATGGGGGGATATTAGCATTTATAGAGCCGCTATGGCCGTGGTATTCAACTTCATAAGGGGATATTCGGGTATTTAGAGTCATTATGGCCGTGGTACTCAAATTCATGAGGGGCTATCCACATTTTCAGAGCCATTATGGCCGTGGTACTCAAATTCATGAGAGGATATTGAAATTTTATAGAGCCGTTATGGCCCTGGCCCTCAACTTCATAACGGGATATTACCGTATTTAGAGTCATTATGGCCGTGGTACTCAACTTCATGAGGAGTTATTCACATTTTCAGGGCCATTATGGCCGTGGTACTCAAATTCATGAGGGGATATATTAGCATTTTTTTCAGCCAATATGGCCGTGGTACTCAAATTCATGAGGGGATATTGGCATTTATAGAGCCGTTATGGCCGTGGTTCTCAACTTCATGAAGACTTATTAGCGTATTTAGGGTCAATATGGCCGTGGTACTAAAATTCATGTGGGAATATTAGCATTTTTGAGCCAATATGGCCGTGGTACTTAACTTCATGAGGAGTTATTTAGCCTATTTAGGTCCAATATGGCCGTGGTACTAAACTTCATGAGGGGATATTCGCATTTATAGGGCCGTGATGGCCGTGGTACTCAACTTCATAAGGGGATATTAGCTTATTTAGAATCATTATGCCCGTGGTACTCAACTTCATGAAGGGATATTCGCATTTTTAGAGTCAATATGGCCGTGGTACTAAACTTCATGAAGACTTATTAGCATATTTAGGGTCAATATGTCCGTGGTACTAAACTTCATGAGGGGATATTAGCATTTATAGAGCCGTTATGGCCGTGGGTACTCAACTTCATAAGGAAATATTAGCGTATTTAGAATCATTATGGCCGTGGTACTCAACTTCATGTGGGGCTATTCACATTTTCAGGGCCATTATGACCGTGGTACTCAAATTCATGAGGGGATATTAGCTTTTTTTGAGCCAATATGGCCGTGGTACTCAAATTCATGAGTGGATATTGGCATTTATAGAGCCGTTATGGCCGTGGTACTCAACTTCATGAAGAGTTATTAGCGTGTTTAGGGTCAATATGGCCGTGGTACTCAACTTCATAAGGGGATATTAGCTTATTTAGAATCATTATGCCCGTGGTACTCAACTTCATGAAGGGATATTCGCATTTTTTAGAGTCAATATGGCCGTGGTACTAAACTTCATCAAGACTCATTAGCATATTTAGGGTCAATATGGCCGTGGTACTAAACTTCATGAGGGGATATTAGCATTTATAGAGCCGTTATGGCCGTGGTACTCAACTTCATAAGGGAATATTAGCGTATTTAGAATCATTATGGCCGTGGTACTCAACTTCATGTGGGGCTATTCACATTTTCAGGGCCATTATGACCGTGGTACTCAAATTCATAAGGGGACATTAGCTTTTTTTTGAGCCAATATGGCTGTGGTACTCAACTTCATAAGGGGATATTAGCGTATTTAGAGTCAATATGGCCGTGGTACTCAAATTCATGAGAGGATATTGACATTTTAGAGCCGTTATGGCCCTGGCCCTCAACTTCTTAAGTGGATATTACCGTATTTAGAGTCATTATGGCCGTGGTACTCAACCTCATGAGGGGTTATATTCACATTTTCAGGGCCATTATGGCCGTGGTACTCAAATTCATATGGGGATATTAGCATTTTTTTCAGCCCAATATGGCCGTGGTACTAAACTTCATGAGGGGATATTCGCATTTATAGAGCCGTCATGGCCGTGGTACTCAACTTCATAAGGGGATATTAGTCTATTTTGAGTCATTATGCCCGTGGTACTCTACTTCATGAAGGGCTATTCACATTTTCAGGGCCATTATACTCAAATTCATGAGGCGATATTAGCATTTTTAGAGTCCATATGACCGTGGTACTCAACTTCATAAAGGGATATTAGTGTATTTAGAGTCATTATGGTCGTGGTACTCAACTTCATGAGGGGCTATTCGCATTTTCAGGCCCATTATGGCCGTGGTACTCAACTTCATAAAGGGGATATTAGCTTATTTTGAATCATTATGCCCGTGGTACTCAACTTCATGAGGGGCTATTCACATTTTCAGGGCCATTATTGCCGTGGTACTCAAATTCATGAGGGGATATTAGCATTTTTTGAGTCAATATGGCCGTGGTACTAAACTTCATGAGGAGATATTAGCATTTATAGAGGCGTTATGGTTGTGGTACTAAACTTCATGAGGGGATATTAGCATTTATAGAGCCGTTATGTCGTGGCCCTCAATTTCATAAGGTGATATCAGCGTATTTAAGGACTTTACTTATCATCTTTATGAAGGGGTATTGGCATTTTCAGGGGAAGTATGGCTGTGGCACTAATTTTCATGCTGGGGATATTAGCTTTTTCAGGTCATTAAAAAAGTTTATTGGGGAATTAGCGACACGCATGGCCAGTTCATCATGTTCCTGTGGAGTTCACGTTTATCGCTTCCGTAAGATGTCACGTATGGCCTTTATTTGGTTTGAATCGGCCTTAGCGCGGTTCATATATGGCGTTAGGTGTTAAATCGTTTACCCGTTTGATGAATGACCGAAGGTTAAAAAGGAGAGAACAAAAGAAAGTAATTGAGCGAGTGCGTAAACGGAGAATGAGCGCTAACGCCATAGCGTTATCGCAGTGTTGTTTAGGACG